>WEKX01012284.1:9208-20586 GCA_013390025.1 Pitta sordida | reverse complement strand
ATAATTCTCAACATACTCTTTATCACACTGCCTTCCTCCCTGCCTTCTGCCTGCCTTCCTGCCTTCTTGCCTGCCTTCTTGCCTGCCTTCCTGCCTGCCTTCCTGCCTGCCTTCCTGGCTGCCTGCCTGGCTGCCTGCCTTCCTGCCTGCCTGCCTTCCCCCCTCCCTCCTTCGCTAGGCATGAAATTTAACATCCAATATTAAAGGTAAGAAAGTCTTGTTTTGCAGTCCTGAAGTATAAACAGAGAAGTCCTAGTCAAAACATGGGACAAGAATGTGAAACATCGGAGCTAATTAGTCAAAAGGCTTAAAGCGAGGTATATATGAATATATACTATAGGAATATATATGAATATGTATACATGAATATACATATTTATGGTGAAGGGATACATATTCATGGAGTAATTTCCGTATATATGAGGCATGGGTATAAAGGTGGGTGGCAAACCTGGGGCAGGGGCTTTCTGGCACCTAACAGGGCTGGGAGATATTTTGCAGGGCAAAAATGTTCTTTGATTTTTTCTGGGCCCAAAAATAAATCTTTTCTACAGCATGCATGGACTTACCTTGACTCCGATTGATTTGCCTTAAATCAGTTGGCACCTCCCTTCATAAAAATTTGTAATAGAAAGTCTAAATACTTTACTCCAAAGTCCCTGCCCTCATGTTTTACTGGTTTGCTTTTCTTTTAACTATAGAGAACATGCATTAAAATTGTTGGCATTAAGCAGAAATATTATTGCACTAGATCTTCTCTATGTTATGTATTTAAGAACTGTGCCACCAGTCCTGATTTTTCACTTATTCCAAAGAGTCACACCCTGGAATTGTATCACTAATGTGCCTGGTAAAAGAAGGTGGTTTGGCAGGGTGAATTGCAAACATGAGTGAACACAGAATCAGCTTTTTAATCTACTGACTTAATTTTTTTTTTTTTTTTTAAATTATTTACTATGGCTTTCTGAAAAAAAAAATCAGATTCTGTCTTGAAGTAAGTGGAAACAAGTTTTATCCAATCTTTGCTGTATATACTGAGGAAATCTTCCACTTATAGCAGTGAAAAGATTATACATTTATACAAAGGTGACCAAGAGTGGAACTCAGTGCCCTTTGGCCCTCTGAGATTATTGTTTACCGTTCCTATCCGCTGACTCAAACATTGCTCAAGGCTTCTCTCAGGACAATGGTTATATTCAAGATGCTCTCTAAACTTACTTCTGCTTTTATGATGGCAACATCTCCTTAGGATTTTTTTGCCACAAACATGTGGATCAGAAAGTGCTATAATCTTTCTGCACTTTGACAAAACTTTGACCTTCCTTTGCTTTTCTGGAACTAGTGTCAAAATCATATCTCCTCCTGGGATTGTTGTAACATTAATGTAACATGAAGAGACCCAGGACTCTGTCAGGTCCACAAAGCATACTTTGGTTCAGTTTCTGGCTCCATTAAGAGCTATTTGATGGAGAATTTTTTTTTTTCAACCATTCAAGTCACGTTTCAGAAAAGGCACAGCCAAAACCAACTTTCCGCAGTGATCCCATATAGTTAGAGGATATCTTTCCAACCAGAAATGACAGCTTGGATTCTTGGTTAACATGAGGGTATCAGATTAACTAATGAGCCCTGTGCAGTGTAACTCTCTCCTTCAGCCCTTGCTCCCCGTGTTTTGCAAGAGGATACAAGGCACAACAACCTCTTCTAGTGAGGAAGCAAAGAAATCTCCAGGTTTTATCAAACATCAGACAAGCTTATATTCTCACTCAGGCCCAGCCTACCCACCAGCATTTACTACAGTAGGTAAATGAGAAAGAGAATTGTTCTGTTTTACATAGGACACACAGAGATGAGGGAAGAATATATCTATAATGCTATGGAAAGAGGCAAGAGGAGTGTCACTCATACTCAGAACTCAGCCTGACTCCTTCATTGTATACAAGAGCTACTTAAAATGCTCCACTAAGCAGGGCTACTACTAGATTTGTCTCCAAGTTTTTTCCTGATCTACTTTCCCTCCACTCTTAGAAGCCCTCTATGAAACTTCTCAGATCCTGCTTAAATCTGCTGTGATCCCTCCACCTCTGCTTACATCAGATCATCAAAGGATCATATGAAAATCCTGCCAACTGTTCTCTTTACCCAAGTTCCCAAAGATGTCAATATTTATTATAGAGGCTATATCCCCTTTTGAACACACTCCAAATTATTTTTCATTAATACCCCATTAAGTCCCTATTGTATTATCTTGCCTGCCATTATGAGGCAAATACCTTAGGAAAGGATGAAGAATATGGAAATGGTGCAGAATTTCACTACTTTTTAAATATTTCAACCACATTTTGAAGGGAGATCTCTCAAAAACCAATGTCTGCCACTCTTTGCCCCTAAATACTTGACAACAGATCTGAGATACGGAAAAGTTTATGGTGAATCATAGATACCAAGTGTTATAAGTGACACATTGTAATGGGTTTTACCCTGGCTAGATGCCAGGGGCCCAAATGGTCAGTCCCAAATAATAAGGTGATATGCAAAGGGTGGGTTGGAATAAGGAAGTTTAATATAAGCAAAAATAAAGCAAAGCAAAAGCAGGTGCAGAAGCAAAACAAAAGAACTAATCTCTACTTCCCATCAGCAGAGGTGTCCATCCACATCTAGGGAAGCAGGGTTCCTACATGTGTTCAGAAGACAGCCATCAGGAACAACGCATGTCCTTTGGCCCCCTCCTGCCCCCTGCTGCCTGCCCTTACTCCCTTTCTCAGCTTTGTATCTGAGATGACTTACATGGTATGGAATATCCCTTTGGTTTGTCTGAGTCAGCTGATCTGCTCGTGTCCCCTCACATAATCTTGTCTTCAGTTGGGGGGAAGGGACATTAGTGCAATATGTGCCTGAATGTAGTCAAAACACTTGTGTGTTATAAACACCATTCTAAAGCATAGCACTGCAAGGGCTGCTATGGGCTCAGACAGACCCAATACACACATCAGAACAGTTTGGGAATGAACATACTCTTTAAAGCACTCCCATACACACACAAAAAACTGTTTTACTTAGCACTTAAGCTTATCGGATGAGCATTGACATAGCATTTTGACACTTTTCAGTAAGATATATATGCAACTGGAAAAGCTGTGGATTAATGTTTGTTCAGATTCAGGCTGGCCTATTCCCTATGTACCCCTACGCTTTCCTTCAATTTAATGATATCATTTGGACACTAAACCTAATTTGGAACCTGGCAGCTCAGTTAAGCAGGACTTCATTACAGGAGACCATTATACTGCTGCTCAGAGAGCTACACTGGATGCTAGGAAGTCTCCAGGGAAAATTCAAAGCTTTCAAGGCCCTAATTGTTTTGGATCTGGTTATTTTAACATCAGAACAGGCACTCAACATTGAGAAGCTTTAATATAGAAGAGAAGTGGATGGCAAGAGCACTTGGATATTCAGGTCTGTTCATACCCAGATTGAACTCCCACTTGTGTTATTAAAGCCCCTTTTCCAGTCTGACAACTGGGAGAGGGACCTCTTGGAGAAGCTTTTTGTAGCATATACATAATTAGTTTAGGAGCTCAGTGCAATAGCATCAGCTGACAAATTATGAAATTCTGTAATTTTGAACATTATTATTAATTAGGAAGATTCTACAGTCCTTGAAAAGGCATTTCTGGCATTTACATCTTGTAAAATTACATCTTGTAAAATACACCCAAATAACATATACTCTCAGAATTTATTCTTTGAAGTTTCCACAAATCTAGAATGCTACATACGAGGAAGGTTGCCTTATAGGCTGAAGCATGTGTCAATTCAGTGAAAGCGATGCACTTACTTGCACTTTGAGTGCAGACACCAAGATGAGCAGACCGATGCCTCCAAGAGCAGCTCAGACCCATATGTACTGCTAGCTGTCTGTAGAGTCATTTGTACTTATCAGAGCAATTTCTTGACAAGAAAATAAGGCTAAAAATCCAAATCATCAAAATGCTATCTAAACCCAACACTCCCCAGATGACTGTGAGTTCACTGGAGTTATTTTTTCCATGTATGTTCAGCAGGCTAAGGTGAAAGCTTGAGATGCTGCCATGATGTAAGCAACATCCTTCCAGGCTGTGGTGAATGGCATTTACCTCTCTATTGCCTCAGAAATCATGGAAACATATAGACTCTGTACGGGTGTTAGGTGGTGAGTTGGACTAGATGATCCTTGTGGGTCCCTTCCAACTCATAATATTCTGTGATTCTGTGATTCTGTGATCTTGCCCTTGGTTCTCTTTCTTTCCTTCACCTACAACCTTCCCCTGCTTGGAGCCAAGCAGATTTCAAGCAGGAAACGTTAAAAGTATTCTGGTTATAAAGTCTGTGCTTAAATCAGCAAAATCGGCGCTGCTTAACATGGTCTCAAACAGTATAAAAACCAGGTGGGTCTTGATTTTTTTTTAAAAAATAACAATGCTCTTTTAAATAATTACTTTGTTTTTCTCCAGCCATGCAAAATAGTCAGCATTCCATAATTTCTGCCCAGAAGCAAGTGTAAGATGGCTCCAAGATGCCTGTCTTCTATGTACTATAGGAGTTTTTTAATAAGAAGCCAAACTTCTAATAATTGGAGATGTTGCAGCACAAAAAGCCCTTAGAGAGGAATCTTGTGAAACTAAGTAGAAGTGAAATTAAATCAAGCTACATAGGCAATGGAAACACAGCAATGAACATAAATATTAATTTTCTTTCTGTATACTCTTTCAAACACTGTTTTCCACAACCTCATCCTATGGCTGATATGTATTTCAGTCTAGTTCAATTGTCTCTGAACAAGTCCTGTGTCTTTATAAGCATTTAGATACAGTATAATGGTTTTAAAAATTCATCCTGTAATAAAGAAATACTGAAATATTTACTGAGGTATGTTTATGATATGTCTTGTATGAATTTTGTGCTATAAATAAAAATGTTTCCTACATTCACTGATTAGCTAGGAAGAGCATACAGGAAGAATGAATTGGATAAATGCATTTCAACAATCTTCTACAACAAGAAAGAAAAGTATAGCAATCAAAACTAGATAAATGCAATCCTTTTAATATCTATTTAGTTTCTACTATTCAGATTTTTTAATGCTGAAAATTCAAATGTATTTATGATAAAAACAGGCCTTTTTTCTAACTTGCTAGACACAGAGCTCAAAGTAGATTAATTTCTGTCCCATGCCATGCCACCTTTGAAGATAAAAATTAGTTGGTAGTCTTTTCTCCTCTTCTTTTGGAACTTCCTGGATAACTAACTCTTTAATTTTCCGGTTTTTCTTTTCCTATTGTCTCCTTAATCTTATCCTTCTTCCCTCTAGTTTCATTTGTGCACTGATACCCACTATTTGTAATGAGTGACCTGGTCAGATGGTACATGTGTAGCAGCATTTCAGTTCATACCAGGAGTACTTTCCTAAAATCATTCGCCTGATCATTACCTTTGCTCACCATGTTTTGCCTCACCTACTGGTCTGCATAAAATGGGTTGCATTCCATTCAACAGAATGGGAAGTGGGTGTCCAGCTAGTGACTAGTTAGGGTATGGGATGGAATTAAAGCTTGTCTGACACACGCACAGTGTCAGACAAGCTTTAAATTGCAAGCAATTATTTTGCTCTATGTAATCACTTCCACAGCATTTTACCAAGTGCTAACATGATGGAGTAAAACAAAAGACATGTCTGAGAAATCACACACACACTGAGTCTGTTCTGTGTCCTCTGAATTCATACACTGTTTTTTGTCTCACTGCTGTGGTTGCCACACACAGCTTTGACATTCTTAGTTTCCCTTTGCACTCCTTGATCACTGGGCTCCCCAGTACACGACAGATGATCTCTTGCTGCTCTGCCCTCTCCAGCGTCCTTCAGTTCCCCTTTCTCACTTGTCAAGAAGCCTCTGACTCAGTTTTCTGAAGCCAGTGGATCGATTTTTTTTCTACTCACTTGGGAAGAATTTCATGCTTAACTAGTCCACGTCCTACTCCTTACATCTATCATAGGTTGACATTGTAGTATGTGTGGTGAGTGTATTCCTGTATTCCGTATTGCTCTCTGTGTATGTGTCGGGGGGGAAAAAGGAGCTGTCCACGGACAGCACCCTCCCCTCCCCCCCGCCCTGGTGCTCCGTTGCTCCGTTGGAGTGGAGAATTCTGACGCGCGGCAGTGATGTCATGGGTGGTGAGAGGAGTGGGGCGGGGGGAAGAGGAACTGCTTCCAATGGAAGCGTGGCAGCAGTGCGCTGGAGTAGCGGTCAGGCGGCTCTTCACTACTGCTCTACTTGAAATATCAGAGAGACTGGACTTCTTTTCTAGAAATATCTGAACAGTAAAATCTCAAACATCTGCTTGGAAGGTTTTGCGTTAGAACAGGGAGCTTGCTTCCCACTCTTCCTTCCCCCCTCCCCCTCTGATCCGGGGGGAAAGAAACAGAATCTCCATTGTTGTACATTTGGACAGAATAAACTCTCCAGGTTTATTCTATGTTGCTCTTCAGCTCTCTGGAGTGGGGTTTGAGTTATTATTGTATGTGTTTTAGTTAATAAACAGTTTTTTCCCCTTTTCTTCCCTTCCCTTTGAGGAAAGAAATATTCGGTTTGCATTATTTTGTTGAAATTAGTCGGGGAGGGAAGGGATAACACCAGAATTTCATCCTAAACTTAGACAACAATTTGACATGGCAGGGAAATGCCCCAGGGAATGAATCTCAAAGGGAAGTGACACGTTGTAATATATTTTGGTTTAGTTGTCGTGTTGGCTAAGTTTATAACTTCTTTATGGTCCCATATGTGGCCTTTTGGCTTATTTGAAATGCTACTACCTTGCAGGGGGGCTAGGTCTGTTTGCTTACCCTTGCGTGAGCCTGACTTTGTTGTNAGTAGCGGTCAGGCGGCTCTTCACTACTGCTCTACTTGAAATATCAGAGAGACTGGACTTCTTTTCTAGAAATATCTGAACAGTAAAATCTCAAACATCTGCTTGGAAGGTTTTGCGTTAGAACAGGGAGCTTGCTTCCCACTCTTCCTTCCCCCCTCCCCCTCTGATCCGGGGGGAAAGAAACAGAATCTCCATTGTTGTACATTTGGACAGAATAAACTCTCCAGGTTTATTCTATGTTGCTCTTCAGCTCTCTGGAGTGGGGTTTGAGTTATTATTGTATGTGTTTTAGTTAATAAACAGTTTTTTCCCCTTTTCTTCCCTTCCCTTTGAGGAAAGAAATATTCGGTTTGCATTATTTTGTTGAAATTAGTCGGGGAGGGAAGGGATAACACCAGAATTTCATCCTAAACTTAGACAACAATTTGACATGGCAGGGAAATGCCCCAGGGAATGAATCTCAAAGGGAAGTGACACGTTGTAATATATTTTGGTTTAGTTGTCGTGTTGGCTAAGTTTATAACTTCTTTATGGTCCCATATGTGGCCTTTTGGCTTATTTGAAATGCTACTACCTTGCAGGGGGGCTAGGTCTGTTTGCTTACCCTTGCGTGAGCCTGACTTTGTTGTTAATGCATCACTTTTACCATTCAGGAATGCAAAGTTGTTTTCTTATAGATATGTTCAAAGCTAATGATTTATAAGAAGATGACAGTGGTTTTAGCAGAGACCCTAGCACCCGTTAAAAGTATCTATGATGTGTGGTTTTCCCGTCTCAAGTCTGATATGAATTTCAGCTACGTGTTTCTGGGGTTTATAAATAATTGCACTCGGTCTATTTCCCCTTCAGGAAATTGCTACTTTCCCTGGGATGTTAAAGAGACTATTCTTCTGATTGTTTTAATGCTTTATATGAAAGGTTTTCTCTATGTGATATATAGCTTGTCTAAAATGAAAAATCACGTGCTCAAAGAGACTAGTGAGACAATTGGCCCAGATGCAGGAGATCTTGAATGGTGCAGGAGATGGGAGAATGTGGATCAAACCTTGAAAAGGTTTTCTGACCCAATAGCTTGGCATTTTCCACCTAAACAGATTCAAGATCCAGTTGAGATAGGAAAATATCTGCAGGAAAGATGCAATGACAGTTCTAATTAGAAGACACTCATTGAAATATGCTGGGCCTTAGCATATGCTTACTGCACCCTGCTAGATACTGTAGGGCAGCAGATCAAGGCAGAAGGGCAGAAAGATAACGTACCAGATGCTACAATCCGTCAGGCTGCAGATATATGAGACAGCAAATCTAAGTTATTGACAACTGCTCCTGTCACATGAAGAAACACAAGACTAAAATCGATCGTCCAGCGAAAGGGCATGAGGTTGTGGGTGAAGGATCCTCAAGGACAGCAACTGACTTAGATACAGAAACCATCACTGAGTCCATGAATGTAAAGGACTTTCATAGCCTAAGAAAGGATGACATTGGATGGCCTGATGAACCCATAGTACCTTGGATGGTCCGC
Source organism: Pitta sordida (assembly GCA_013390025.1). Classification (NCBI taxonomy): domain Eukaryota; kingdom Metazoa; phylum Chordata; class Aves; order Passeriformes; family Pittidae; genus Pitta; species Pitta sordida. The sequence goes on along the minus strand of WEKX01012284.1, from coordinate 12,155 downwards.
ATCTGGGAAGCTGTAGGTGATGATGTCAAGCTGAATGCTATGGAAGCAAGGCATTTGGGATCCCTGGCACATGATCCAGCCATCGATAAAGAGATAATAAGGCCTGCTGACTCTCAGTCTCTGGCAGCAGGTCTTGCATGCCATGGCTGATAGATATTTAGATCCAGATGGTTTTTATATACAACAAACCCTGTGGAAGGCCATAGAACAGGGGATTCCACATTTGAGAGAACCAGGAGCAGTAGAGGTTTTCTACACTGATGACCCAGGATTGAGGAGTCCAGATATGGCAGACGTTAACAGATCGATGTGGAGAATATTTCTAAGTCTGGGGCCACGAGAATATGTTTCAGTTTTAATAACACTGAAAAAGGGATTATCAGGCTGAAACCGTAAAAGATATAGCAACAAAGTGTGTATGCTGATTGTGTGAATGGTCCAACACATGCAAGAATTGCCCCTGTGGAAACACAAGTACAAAACTTGAAAGATGAGATGAAGATGAATCAACAAGAACTCAAACGGAAGATTAAGAAGGGCCTTCTCCAAATCTCGGAGGTATGTACCAGAGATCTTGTTACTAGACGTTCTCCGGATAGGGAGAGAAGGTGCCCTACCGGAAGAGAGCTGTGGTTTTTCCTGCGTGAGAGTAGGGAAGACAGGAGGAGGTGGGATAGGCAACCCAATTCTGCTCTGGAAGAAAAATGCATGAATTGACAGGATGAAAGACAAAGAGAGGAAGTTCCACCGAGAAGGGAGTAGCTCCAGTTATTCAAAACCAAAAGGTCAGATATGATCGACAAAACAATGATACATGGACCCCTTCCGGCTCGGAGTGGCCTGCTGGACTGTGAGGGATCTAGGTGGTGTTACGCTCTGGGATGTGCTCTCGGACTCTGTACGGGTGTTAGGTGGTGAGTTGGACTAGATGATCCTTGTGGGTCCCTTCCAACTCATAATATTCTGTGATTCCGTGATTCTGTGATCTAACTGTTTCGAAAGAACCTCTAGAATGTACAACTGAAATTAGAGGTGCCCTGCTTCCAGCCAGGTAGAGGCCAGGGAAAACCATGTGTTATGGTTTAGGGGGTTTTCTGCTGCTCTGGTAGCGAGGGGGTTAACAGCTCAGTTCTGGCCTGAGCTCTCCGTGCTGCCATGGCCTTCAAGGTTAGAGATAAAGGCAGGCGTCTCTGCAAATAACATACTTGGGAGAGAAGAAAAAAAGTTCAGTAGTAANATGATGCTTCCCTTGCAGTTCTGAGCTTGTTAGTTAGAGAATAAACCCTTTATGTTCTTTATTTATAGTTTTGCCTTGCTTCTTTTGCCTGTGACCAGTTTTATTTTATTTTCCAGTTTTATTTTCCAGTTTGGTTTTTTTTAGTTTTCTCCTTCAGGAGAAGTTGGGGTGGGTCTCTGGCATCCAGCCAGGGTCAAACCACGACACCATGTTTTCTGGACAACGTGGATTCACTGGCCCGGTACATCAGAACTACAGGGGTATGATGCATTGGTTGGCACTAGTGCACAGTGCACACTTATCCCATCGCTACATGTGGGAATAGAATCTGTTTCCATTGCTGGTGTGACAGGTGGGTCACAAGATTTAACCCTAGGAAAAGCCGAGGTGAATCTGACTGGAAATGAGCAGACAAAACATCCCATCATTACTTGCNTTCCAGTTTGGTTTTTTTTAGTTTTCTCCTTCAGGAGAAGTTGGGGTGGGTCTCTGGCATCCAGCCAGGGTCAAACCACGACACCATGTTTTCTGGACAACGTGGATTCACTGGCCCGGTACATCAGAACTACAGGGGTATGATGCATTGGTTGGCACTAGTGCACAGTGCACACTTATCCCATCGCTACATGTGGGAATAGAATCTGTTTCCATTGCTGGTGTGACAGGTGGGTCACAAGATTTAACCCTAGGAAAAGCCGAGGTGAATCTGACTGGAAATGAGCAGACAAAACATCCCATCATTACTTGCCCAAAGGCCCCATGTATTTTGGGCATTGATTTTCTCCGAAGTGGGTATTTTAAAGACCGAACGGGACTCAGGTGGACCTTTGGAATAGCCTCTGTAGAGACAGAGTGTATTAAGCATTTGAATACTTCACCAGGGTTATTAGAGAACCCATCTGTAGTGGGCCTTTTGAAAAACGAAGAATGAGTATCAATTGCTGTCTCAACAGTGCATCGTCAGTAGTATTGAACAACTCGAGATGCTGTGATTCCCATCCATAAATTGATTTGTGAATTGGAGAGCCAAAGGGTGATTAGCAAAACCCGTTCCCCCTTCAACAGTCCTATCTAGCCTGTGCTCAAATCTGAGGGAGAATGGAGATTATCTGTGGACTATCGGGCTTTGAATGGAATAAATCCACCACTGTGCTAGATATGTTGGAGATTCAGTATGAGCTGGAGTCAAAGGCAGCAAAGTGGTATGCTACTATTGACATTGTCAATGCATTTTTCTCCATTGCTCTAGCACCTGAGTTCAGGCCTCAGTTTGATTTCACCTGGAGGAGTGTGCAAAACTGGAACCAATTACCACAGGGGTGGACGCATAGTGCCACTATCTGTTGTGGACTAATTCAGATGGTACGATGGTACTAGAGGAGGGCAAGGCTCCAGAACATCTGCAGTGCATCAATGACGTCGTTGTATGGGGAAACACAGCAGCAGAAGTGTTCAAGAAAGGAGAGAAAATCATTCAGATTCTCCTGGAAGCTGGTTTTGCCATTATGAAGAGTAAAGTCAAGGGACCTGCTCAAGAAATCAAATTTCTGGGAGTGAAGTGGCATGATGGACAGCGTCAAATTCCTATCAAGGTCATCAACAGAATCACAGCAATGCTCCCACCAACCAACAAGAAAGAAACTCAAGTTTCTTAGGGGCCATAGGTTTTTGGAGGATGCATATTCCTGAATACAGTCAAATTGTGAGTCC
>WEKX01012283.1:90646-121196 GCA_013390025.1 Pitta sordida | reverse complement strand
GATACTGTGATCTTGTTAGAAATAAATCCTACATATCCCACCTTAAAATGTTGTTTTGCCTGTGACAGTAAAAGATTTCTAATAGTCCTCATTCCTGTGGTAGCAAAACCCCTTCCATTTTTTTCCTTTTCCTCTCTCTTCCCCTGCTTGTATGGGGGTGAGGGGGGGGGAAAATGAAGTGAGACCGTGGTTCTGGGTGAATCTCTGACATCCAGCTAGTGTTAAACCACGATCCCCTGTCTTGTGTCCAGCACAGAGTAGTGAGCTGAGGTTGATGAAACTTTACGTTTGTCTTGTTAAAAAAGTGACCTTCCACAAAACTTAGGTGCTACTGAAAATTTAAAAAAAAGGTAAAACCTTAATAACTGGGAACATGCATCGGTTATTGTTTCACAGACTGCAATCATAAACCTGTATTAAGGCTATCAGAAAATGAATTTGGAGCATTAAAACTTTATAATGCCTTTTGAGTCCCTAGAAGGATTGTTACTAGGCAACGTATTACTTTAGTTCCTGTCACAAGACACTTGGACAATACAAACCCAGCTTCATGTGAGCCCAGGTCCCTCCACCCTCGTGGTGCAGAAAGGGGAGCCTTCTGAACACTTCAGTTCCATAAAGTACTTTTGTGCAAGATCTTTACCTCTTGTGAGACGCATCAAGTCAGCAGGTGTCAACTGAGGCACATGGGGTGGGAGGACTGGGGTCTCCAGTTATCAGCATTCCTTGGTTTGAACTGTAGACAGCCTGGTTATTTCCCACATGTGGTAGTCCATGTAGCTTTGACATTTCCTTTAATGTGAGTTATCACTCTTCTCCTCTATTTAGCAGGGTGAATCTGACTCAAAATTCCTCACAGGAAATAATTCAAATGTACAGGTTTCATAAAAATTCTTTGACTTTAAAATGGCTTAGTATTTCAGAGCTACAGCTACTGACTTCATTCAATGTGACTATCCTATTTATGGTCGTCATGGGTTAGTGTTTGAGATATTTTTAATATGTGCCTGTCGATGAATTCCTCTCCATTTCCTTCCAGGAGTGGGCCCAGGAGGGGAGGGGATCCAGTGAGCCTGGCAGCTGAGGGGAGGTGGCAGGTGCCAGGTGTCACATCCCAGAAACTGCAGAATGAACACGCTGCCTTGCAGCAGTGGCAAGCGGTGGTGAGCAGTGGCGCCAGGTGCCAGGTGCCACCAGGACAGGCAGCGCTGCCAGCGGCAGCTGCAGCTGGTTCTCGCGTGGCAGCCGCCATGCTCCCAGGGCGTAAGTGCAGAGTGGTGCAGCTGCTGCCTTCTTGGCGGTGGTGGGAGCCACGTGGGGTATGCACGTGGGGGCCACCCTGAGCTGACATGGACCATCATCTCTTTTGCTGGTAAACAGAAGACAGGCAAGACTGATGGCTCAGAGTCAGTTCCCATTGGACAGAGATGGAACAATGGTAGAGGTGTTTTTAAAATGTTGCCGCTTTAGGGTGCCGTCTCTCTTTGTCCTTTGGAGCTGCTCCAGCGCGCTGATCCTGAGACTGTCAGATCTTCTGTGTCCATTGTCCATTTCCTCTGCGCTCCCACAACTTGTTTCGATGTCCTGTTGCCCCTCATTGGAGCTGCACTCCTTTGCTGACAAAAGACTGCTGCTGGTCCCATCCCAGCAGCAAGCGGCCACCTCTGGACTTGGCCCTACTGTCAAATCTTTTTGTTACAGTTCTATCCTTTTTGGGTTTGGGATATTGGTGACTGGTGTGGTTCTGGGTCCCAGGTGTGTTGGGTTTTAGGGCCATGGGGGTGTGGCTGGGTTTTGGTTTTGTTTTTATTCCCTGTTGCTGGTATCATATTGATATACATACATTTTCATTTATATTTGTAATAAATCTTGTTTTTAATGGTCTCTTGTCCAGTGTTGATAAGTACCCCCTCCCACTATCTCAAATCTAGACGTGGTGCATGCTGCTTTCTCATTTACTGCTGGCTGATTTTGTGGCAAAAACACTCAAGGATGCTTGAAGTCTCCTCAAAGCTCTGCTTTTCTCTTTCAGCCATAACACCGAATGTGACACCTTTTCTGCAGTAGCTTCTGTCATTTTGAATAGAGAAAATAATACACTACTTCTCAGAAGTATTAAAGGACTTTGATCCTCATATTTATGAAATGCTTTCAGTTTTCAAGAGAAGGTGCTGTAAATGCAAATTATTAATAATTATTACTCAATGTAAATAAAAATGAATTTTTATTTGACAGGTCTCAGAAGAAGTGGAACAGTCAAGTCAAATGTGTGCTGTGTTAGTAATAGCTGGGTGGAAGGACCAAGACCCAAGCTGTTGGGATTGCTATCAAACCTATACTATCAAACCTATACAAAAATGTATTGGCAGAGGCCAAAGGTAAGACTAAGGTTCTGCTAAAAGACAGATGGGACTTAACTAGGCTGTTGTTCTCTCAGCAAGATATATTGCCAAAAGCTGTTTTATTTCTATATCCTTACGTCCATTGCTTAATATTGTGTTGGTTGTTTAAACATTTGTGTGCATTTAGGGGAAGCAATTTCATCTCTCTAACAGAAAAATGTTGCAGCTGGCAGTGGCTCTGAGCCAATAATACACAGGATGTTATAGCAGCCCTGTGTTCAGTGTTCCTCTGCACCAGCAATCTGGATTATGTTTTTGTGAATTTATTTGATCATAGTGCTCATGAAAATTACCAACTAAAATCACTAAGTAGGAGCTAACACGGTGTCAGTGTTTCCCAAGTAAGCTTTGTCACAGCTCTTCTCATCTCAGTCCTGACCTGTTACACTTCTTCCTTTCTCCAGGTTAGACTCCCTTCAGGACTGATGCTGGTGGTGCACCACAGAAACTGCAGATACTAAGAGAACTGAAGAACTACACACTGTTGTTTAAGGCTAGCCAACCTAGTCGAGTTCCTTATAATGAGAGGAATATGAAATACTTCAGCACTGGAGTAACTGTCTAACAATCAAGGATTGCATTAAAGCCTTGAACTATTTAAGAATATGCTTAGCTGCATACCTACTTGGCAATGCATTCCTATGTTGGTTTAAATCCCTTCATTCACACAGCTCTATTGATTGTTTATGCTTTCCTGTATATGAAACACCATGCAAACCCTCATGGACACTATGGCTATGGAGTCACACTCAGACTTCTCACTGAAGGCTTACTGGCATCAATACACCTTTGCGCTGTGTATTACAAATATTAAAATGGCCATAAAGGACATGAAAACTAAAACTGTTAATGCGAGCTGGAAAAAATTGTTGCTGGAAATGGTCCATGATCACAGGGGATTCTCTCCTGAGGAAGTCGGTAACTCCATGGTAAATAAGACTGTGAGCCTGGCAAAACTACTGGGAGGAGAAGGCTTCAATGATGTGACTCATGATGACATTAACCACCTGATCGATGCTGACACCAAACCGTTGAAGGACAAAGACCTCAAGGAGCTGACTAAGTCAGACAGCGAGGAAGAGTAAGAAGAAGAAGGGGATCAAGAAGCAGAGAAAGAGGGTGACATAATACTTGATGACCTCGCAAACGTAGTCAGAATGACCAATGAACTAAAAGCACATGCTGAAGAACGTGACCCCATGGTGGATTGTTCCTTGCAGTTCTCAAATGGTCTCGACAGCTTGATGTTGGTTTATAAGAATCTTTTCACTCAGAAGAAGAAGCAGAAGCAGCAACTCCCCATAACAATGTTCTTGGAACGTAAGAACCCACCAAATACACCTTCATTGCTTACAGATGAGGGCCAAGATAGTGCAGAACCTGAAGAACTGCCTGGTGATGAGGCTGCTGATGAAGAGGTAACCTTAGTACAGCCGGAGTAATGCTTTTCTTGGCTGTGCAGTACATTCCTCTCATCCTCATCACCTTCATCAACATCAGTACTGCACAGCTAACTCTTCATCTTCACCATTCATTGGTGCCTATAGTAGCCAAAATCAAGGGTTTTTTTTAACATACGCTTAATTCTCAATACGTACATCCTTTTTCATGTTTATGTATTTAAGACTGTATACTACATATGCTATTGTTCTGTATATTGGTTAACAGGATAGAGACTATTTATATGAGTGTTGTAAGGTTTTATATTAAGTATAATTTATGTAAAGTGCTATGGGTGCTGTGGGAGCTTTATACAGATTTTCTTAATGGTTTAATATTATCAAACCACCGTGAGGGTCTCTAGTCTGGCTGCAGTGGTGGGAGGGCCACTGGGGAAGTCAGAGCAGGCCCCCTCTCTCTCTCTTAAGAGCCCCTGAAGGGCTCTTTCCTCCTCTCCCCTCAAGTGTGGGGTGGATGTTCATAGGTGGAGTTTACAGAGTTGACAGAGGTGGGAGGTGAACTGAACAGGTGAACTGTTAAAACATGGTCCTGGTACAACAGCCAGATAGGGGTCAGGAGGGAGGTTCAGGGTGGGTGGGGGACCCTGAGAGCCGGGCACTAGGAACTGTAGGGAATAAACATAGCGCCCTGGTTGTTCTGGTGGCTCATGGTGGTGCCGAAACAGACACCACCAGAACCATCACCAAAACCCTGTGCTGTCTGCACAGGTGCCTGGTTAGGGCAACATTTGGCTGTGGGAAGAGGAGTAATGGCCATGTCACTGTACCCTTGGGTTTAATGTGCAAGAGAGTTGCCTTAATCACACCCTTCCAGCAGCTGGGGAGGAGGGCAGTCTGCCAGCACACTCCCAGTTTGGGGCTGTTGCTATCTTTTCTTGCCCCAGGACAAGTCCACTTGGCAATGCCCATCAGCAGTGCTGTCCTGTGTCCACTCTGTGTGCTCCTGCTGGCAAACCTCTAGCCTGTCCTATCCTCCATCATGGATGCCAAGCACTGCTGCTTCATCAGGAATGTCTTTAAAGGCTTCAACCCATTTCTGAGAAGTCAGCAGCCAGCTAGGTGTTCTACTAGGACATGAAATTTGAAAATGGAAATTTTAGCAATGTCTGCCTCACGATATTTTTTTATCAGAAGAATAGAAAATTTAGGAGGAATGAGGATTCATACAGATGGATTTCTACAGACACTTCCCTCTTCTTAGAAATTACGCTCAAATAAGATTTACAGTTTATCTCAGATTTCCAGATGTAATTGATTGTACACCACTATGTCAGAGTTGGGATTATTAGAAGATTTGGCAATACTATAAGCTTTTGACCTTACTGTTAGAAGATGGCCATTTAGCCTTTGTAAGGGTGGTCATAGGGGAATCAAATGGAAAACAGAAAACATTGCAAAACTTATTTCAACACCGTAATAGTTTTGCAAATTGTTCAAGAACATAAGCCCTCTAAGCAATGTCCACTACTTTTTGTAACTCAAAAATGCTCAGCTATCAGTACACATCTGCCCCTGGAGTTGCAAATGAAATATTTCTAAGATGTGATCTGGGATTTTGCCTCAAATTTCTGCCTGAATACCATTAGGATTATCATAAACCCCATGCAGAGGAGCCATGACCAATGTTACTGGAGTGTTTGTTGCAGGTGACAAGATGGGATAGCTGTGCAAGTTTCACAGAGCACAACGCACAAGCTGTATGATTTCATGTGACAGCACTGGTCCAGTTAGCAAGGAGAGATGGGCTGGCTTATGAAAAAGATGTTACCATGCTGCTCGAGTGGCATCTTGAGATGTGAACAGCAGCACTATTTCTTCTTTTCCTTGAAAGACCACAACGTGTTATTACTGAAATGTAGAAATCTGTTTGAACTTAGTTTGTGTCTCTCTTGAGAATTTTGAAACAAGACAAATGTGACCACTTCATCCACACAAGCCAGAGCAAAAACTGACAAGTTGGATGCTTTTCTTCCTGATCCTGGAGAGGAAGCATCAAGCTCCATTTAGCTCTGCACTGGTTTTCAGTTTACACAATAGGTCGTTCACATCTCGAAAGTCCTCCTGTGGGAATCCCGTCAATCAGTTCCCCATTCCAGGTGGCTCTGGAGATGGGAGAGGAAACTGCCATCAGTGTCACTGCAGAGGCTGCTGATGGAAAGTCTGTGATGCTAGGACCAGGAAAGCTACCCAGGATAAGGCAGGAGGAGTAGCAGACTCAGAAAAAATTAGTGTCTGTCTTCCTCCTCCCCTCACCCATAGAATTAAGCTTTGGAATATGCAATGAAATATCACTGCTTGCAATTCCCTGGTATATGACCAAAATGCTACTAAAAGAAATTCAGAGTTGAAGAAATTAGATTTACCTTTGGTTTCCACCTGCAAACCCTGCACTTGTTCCTGTCTCTTATGTAGTAAGTGGTATGGTTGAATCTATTCTTGGCAATTTCCTCCTGCTGCTAATAACATCACTACTCCAAGAGGATGCAAATGTTAAAGCCAGGTGCTGCCCTGGACAAAAAGGAGTGGTCTGCTTGGGAAGGACTTTCCTATCGAGAGACCTGGAGTTGGACTTTACATGCATTGGTGACTGGTTTGGTGTATTGCCTCAGTCAGCAATCAGAGAACCGAGCAAGTCAACTTTTTACTGAAGGGAACTTTTTCCCAGTGTACAAGTAAAACAAATTTTTTGTACAACAAATCACAGCTACTGGATAAACTGTTGATGCTAAAGATGTTCTGACACTGTCACCAGAAATCCAGCTTCCAGGTTATTATAGTGTTGCAATGTTCACAGCAGCTACAAAATTAAGATGAAGTTTTAGCTGCCTTGAATATGGGGTCATTCAGAAACATTCTGGAGCCTAAATAGATCAAAACTCAGTAGATACTTTTCATATGTACAACATTTATTGAGATGACCTCAAGACCGGTATTATCAGGAATGGCTCACAGAAATCCAGCAGTGAGCAAGATGTGCTGGAGCCTGGGTTTTGCTACTGGTAGGCCTCTTGATGGCAAAGCCCTTTAGATGCGTAAATCAGAAAAGCAAAAGGTTTTAGTTGTCTTTCAAGGAGATGGTATTCAATGCTCTCATTCAGTTCAAGTGCTTATTTTCTGTGCAAATTGTGCGGGTTTTTCTCAAATGGGCAGAGATGATATCCAGTCGTAAGTGGCCTATTGCCATCTTTGTTAACTTGTTGGAATAAAATTTAGACTTCCAGAAGGTAATATCCAAAAAATGTCCGATTGAAGGGTTTGTACATCACTGTTTAAAGGGTCTGTTTCTTCCCTTTTATGGTGAACAGAACACCATATAAACATCACCTAGTGTCAAAAGATTAAAATACACAGTCACTTGAAGAGCTTTATGATTTTCTTGGATCAGCATCATAAGAGCGATAAAAAGAAGAGATGTAGGAGTATAGGTAGATAGAAAAGAAAATGGCTTACATGTCAAAAAAAGACTGACAATGAACAATGGGCAAATGGTGAGAAATGATCAGAGCAACAGTTGAAGAGACTGAACTGCCTTCCCACTTGAGATGAAGATCCTGCCACAGAGCCAGTGGAGGTGGCAACATGGTTGCTATCCTCGAAAAATTAGCTTAGTGGCATTTTCACTGGGACACTTCTGGCACTCTAAGGAGATGAATTCCTAGCATTCTAGGTTATTATTTTTAATGTCCTTCAGAAGGGGAATTATTCAGTATTAGGAAACATAAACTGCTGATCAGTTTCGCAGGTCTGAGTCCTCTTCACAGTGATAATGTTCCTTGAAATCTGCTGTAGGGAGGTTCTCACCCACTGAGTGTTGTGTCTAATCTAAACTGGTCTATGCTAACAATTCCTGTAGCTTGAAAACAAAATTACCTCGGGGAGAAACAAAAAAAAAGAGAAAAATATAGGAAAGGTTTGTTTGTATTGTTAATGAACCTTTTAATTGCTATTTTTGATGAACACTTTAAAAAAAATATTTCTGCCTGTTTTTAGTATGTTTTACTGTCTCAGAAACCTATGCAGACAATTCAGATATCTATTCTGATACAGGACAGATCTTCTATAAAATACAGATAATAATGTCTTTGTGGCAGAAAATGTTAAGTCAAAACTTATTAAAGTCAATAAAAACCTCCTGGTGTTTTCATGGGCTTTGAATCAGGCACAAAGTAAGCGATGGGGAACTATGGGGTCTCTGCTCCCTCTCCAGCTCTATCACAGGATTCTCAAGAGACCCCAGTAACTAATTTACATTTTATGCCTCAGTTTCCCTAGTTTTTCAAGTCTGCTAAAGTTCCTGCCCAAAGGCATAATCAGGCTTAATGACTCATAAAGTATTTGAAAGATCATAGAAAGTTCTATAAGACTGCAAAATATTCCTGCTATCCAGCAAACATTTTCTTTTATAAATGGTAAAACACTTCATGTTTAAGATGTGAGGAGCTGGTGAACATAAGTGTTCATTACACGTTCCCAGAGATTAGTTCTTCTCCTTTGGGTCTACTTTGAACTACATTCCCATGTTTATTTAGCTGTGCATATGTGTGTGCATGGCCCTGCATGTAGCAAAGGGCCAGAAGGGTCAAGCCCCTCCCTGAGGAAGCTCTGACAGAGGATCTGTGCAAATGTGCTTCCTCTTCCTTTCACTCCCCAACCTTAAGGTCAGAGGATCTGGAAAATCCTCCTCCACCCTGTGACTTGATCTGATGATTGTAAGAGAACTGTGGTTCCCCGTGCCTTCCGCTCCCCACCCTTCCCTCTCGCAGCCTGGTAACCCTTTAGAGCCTTCTCCAGATTGATGCCTATTGATTCTGGGCACTGGGGAGGGATGTGTAGGGAACTGACTTCTTGTGTTTCACTGGCTGATCAGCTTTGGGTTATCCCAGGTGGAAGGCTATTTCTGTGACCCTCATGGGCCAAGGCAACGTGAAAACAGTGTCTCAAAGTTTTTCATGGGCATTGCTTCCTGTTCTCAGAGAGACAAGACAAACCTAATGCATTTGATTAATGCAATTGATGCATTTTCCTAAAATGCATCAATTAGTATTAACTCAATTGAGAAGGGTTAACTGCTTTTTTATTTACTTATTTTTTTCATTGTGAATCAGATTTTTGGATTCAGGTCAGCCACATCAGGAATTCCTGCCTTTGGCGTCCAGCTCTGTTGCAGCTTGAGGGGCCCTCACAGTGGCTAGTGCTGGTGGCTGGCACAGACAGGAGCATCAGGGCTGTGAGGCTGCTGTTTCAGGTCTCCTGGTTTGGGTGGAATGCTCCCGTCAAGGCACTTTCCTCACAGTTGCTGGTACTGCTCTTAAACAACGATTTTGAGGATTCTTAGGAAAGCCTTCCAGCTCCCCTGTGTGGAAATCACAAGAAAAGGGACAGCTGGCTGGAGGTGTGACTCCATGCCCACAACATGTGCCCAAGATGGATACCAGGCAAAACCATGAGCACCCTCTTCTCTGAGCACCCTCCAGCTCCAACTAGCATCATTTCAGCCAAGGGAAGACAAAACCCATGTTGTCCCATGTGATATGATTATAGGCTGCCAGTTCAGGTCACAGGCTCATCTCCGTTGGGTGGCCAGCCGAGGTGGCTCTTTCTGCATGCCTGCCCTTGCATGAGCTGGGGATGCTGAAAGGGACACCGGAGATAGGGTGACTCCACATGTCTCTGACGTCAGCCTTTGCAGCTGCTCAGTTCATTTTGACAAGCAAAGGACCTGTCCCCTCTAGGATGGGACAAGGAAGGTGTTGGTGTCTCACCTGCTGCTCCTATTTGTGCATGGACAGTCTAGCCAGCACTTTCTAGAGATGCTAAATGCACTTCCAAATTCCAACAGTACAAGCACAAACCTTATTTTTTTTTATACTAAAATATTTTTAAGGAATGATTTATTAATATTTGTTGCTTTTGTACACAGCCTGACAAATATTTCGAGTGCTGTGCATAGACTTTGCCTCCTCAAAAGAAGCCAAATGTGCTCCCCTAAGGGCAAATCACAGAAACACAGAATGTTCTGAGTTGGAAGGGACCCACAAGGATCATCGAGTCCAACACTTAAATGGCACCACTGCCTCCCGTCAGGGACAGCAATTGAACCCCCGATCTCCCACGTGCCAGGCAGGGACACTCACCACTATGATAAAATGGATTTTTAATTTAGTGTGTTTCTCAGTTTCCCTGGTCAGTGTAGACTGAGCAAACATTTTAGGTCCTATCACTGTTTGTGATCTGCAAATAAAAAAGCTGAGACAAGTACAGGTTGGTCTAGTTGTTTTGCAGAGTGATTTATTACGGACAGGCAGGCCAGGGGCTGCATACTGCAGCAATACAACTGACCCACAGATGAATTACTTTCTAATATTAACATTGACCCAGGTGAATTACAGAGATGCCTGTGTAATTATACGTCTTTCAGAGGTCTTTCAGTAAAGACATACATGTATAAAAATCTTTAATTTTACAGACACTGCTATTTTTTGTGTACAGCATCTGACACAATATAGTTGTGACATGGTTAAGTTCCTACACTGTCTTGAAGTGATTGGCAAATAAAATAGTGATAATGATATCTTCTCCTTTCCTCATGCACAGCGTTATTGCTGGAGTGTTTTGGTTGTGTCGGTCTAATCACTAAACTTCCAGAGCTGCTCCTGAATAAAAAGGATTTGGAAGAAATCATGACTTGTCATTTATGACTCCCATCTATTTTGAAATAGAACATGGGTTTGTTGAAATTTTGTAAGAAACATAACCATGGTTTTTACAATAGTAACGAATTCTGTGCTGTGTAAAAGGTCATATAAAAAGCAGTAGGAGGACAGGATGCTGAGATAAAACACTAAGCAGATTGACTTCCTAGATTAACATTTTTTCTCTCTTTTTTTTTTCCTACTCTGTGTGGAATAACATCATCTTGTGCTAGACAAAGGAAATGAAAGAGCATTAAGTGCAGGTATACTGTAAACGTGGTTGGCAAAATACTGGGACATTTCTAAAGAAGAACTATAAAAAAAAACCCAAGAGGGAATGCAGATTTAAGTGGAAACATGCATCCAGCTTATGAGCAGCTTTACATCTTATTCATTGCTAGATGCATTGGGAAGATATTAAGTGGACAAGTACATGTAAAAGTTGTCAAATATGATCAATAGCAATGAAGTAATTGAATTTATGAGAAATTTGTGCATCTATCCATACAAATATGAAGTAGGGTTATTATACCTGCTTATAGATTTCCTGATTCTGAAGAGACTGGACCAAATTCTTCCTTACCACAATTTCATGACAATCTTCAGATATTTATTAAGCTTGTATTTGCCTGGTATAAATGCCTGAAGACATGGGACCCAGTTACACTTCAATCCAACACATGTATGAGAGTTTGGTTTAACAAATGTAAGGATAAAAAATTCAAATGTCCAAGATGTATGGAAGAAGTTTTAATTAAAGACAGGGTTTGTGCACTGCAGCAGCTAGTGATTTGCTTGTACAAGGTGTTTGACACCTATCCATGGCAAAGCATAAAGTGTAATGACACAGACTTTGAAAACCTTTCTAAGTTTAGGAGAAATGTCCACACACACCTGTCACTTTGCTTTACTAGCTAGGCCCTTCCGCCTGATCTGGGGTCTCAGGAGGAGTCTGCATTCAGCTGGTCCAGGCCAGGAGGAGCACTAGGACACACTGACAGTGACACTGATCTGCCTGCCTGTGGGAGTAATTTATCTCAGTATCTTTTGGCTGATGCCACAGGGGGTCAGCGCCACTCCTTGCCTTTCCCTGTCCTTCCACATACGAGGAAGATGTAAAAAGTGCAGTCCTGGCATCTCTGCCCATTCTTCTCTTTTAGCCTCCTCCTCCACAGGACTGTTTCTAATTTCTCGCCTTGCTGGCAAACTTGCTGGGCATCCCCATTCATCCTCAGGCTCCTGGAGGAAAAAAGGAGGATCAAGTTACCTGTTTTCTATTTCTGATGAGAATTTCAGAGTCCTTTCCTGTCCCAAGTGCCCAGGATCCTGCCGGACTTTCCAAGGATAAGCTCTTGCAGAAAAGAGGAAGCAAAGACTCCCATAAGAGGAAGCCAAGACTCCCATAGCAACTGCACTCCTTCCTCTATCTCTCTGAATCTCTCTGCATACAACCTCTGGATTTTCATCTACAGAATGGAAAAAGATAAGCTTTGCCTTATTTTCCTTTCCCACAGGCACTGGAACATTATGAGGCAGGCTAGGAGGTATAAAAAGGATAAATATAAATATTTAAGGGGAAAAAAAGATTTAAACAAAAAGCTACAAGGCAGAGAAGAATATAGGAAAGAAGGGTAAAAAAGTAAAAATGAGAAAGAGTAAAGAAGAGGAAGGTTCAGAAAAGAAATCATGATCCCAAGTATTTGCATAGCTGAGGCTTCCACTTCTACAGTAATGTGCACTTCCTAGATTGACACAACTATGCAAGAGCATTTTGTCTTAAGAAAAACTAATTTCACACATAATCTCTTGAAAACATCACAGAAACTCAGTCTTCTATTAAATGTGCTGGAATAGCTATATCCAAGAAACAGCTCCAGGGGACAAGGAGAAAAAGTCACTACAGCAAGGTGCACTATAATATGCTTCCATGTTGTTCCCCAAATACCTCTTACTGGGATAATTTAAAACTTCTAAGATCTATGACCAGTACATACAAATTGTATCCTCCTTTGCTTTTTCTTTATCATCTTCCTCCAACCTTCCTCTTAGTTCTTTGGGTCAAAAGGGTGTAACTTCCTGTCTGCCTCATAAAACCTTCATCTTTTTTATTTTCAAACAAGAATGAGCTGAAGACTAATTTTATTTTGCAGATAACTGAGCATGAAAACATTAAAAATAAATAGGAATAGAATTTGATGGCTTCTATAAAGGAAAAAAAATTCAAGCCAAGTGGTTCCCTCAGAATACTTGCAGAAAAAGGAACATGAGAAAAAAAATCTAAATGTGAACATAAAATAAAATCCAGACTTGTAAAACCAATTTTTTATGTATCCTCAAAATATGAAAACGACACACTTTGAAAGCCTGAAACGAAATCAGTGAAGAAAAAAAAGTGAATGAGAATTTGCAAAATTCTAAGGGCTAAGAAGACTTGAAGAGAACAAATAAAATAATCTTAGCTAGGAAAAGGTAGTCTCTGCATCATAGCTGAAAAAAAAAATTAAATTGGAGAGGTGACACTTTGAAAGATGATATGTTATCTTCATCAAGAATTTCCTTGCTAAATTCTGACTCTGCAGCCATGGAAAATGTAAAAAGTAAATAATAGTAAATAATTTCTGCAGCTGATCATCAAGCTACTTAAAAGGATGTTTGTTTATTTTCCGTAAATAAATAAGGGCCCCTTGAACTTTCGAGACAGTAACACCACTTACATTCCCCTGCAGCGTGTGGGTTGTTTCCAGGCTGAAAGGTTTAGAAAAATGTACAACTGAACTTCTAAACATAAAATCCATACCAATGAATTTTATACATTAATAAATTTAATAGAAATAGCATAAAATGGGTTTTTTTGGCTCACTATTTTGAGAAAGAACATAAGAAAAACCCACACACAGAAACTGTGGGCTTAAAGGATTCATCCTTATCTGTTGAACACTTAGCGCAAACAGCTACAATCCTTATTCCCTCTAGAAAATTAATCCTCATTCTCAGTGAATTTTGATGTTCAAAATACAGGGTTGCTCAAAAATCCCAAGTATGTATCTGACAAAAACAGGAGTTTGTTTGTTACCTGATTTTCTCTTCACAATTTTAAGACATATAAGATATTATACACAGAGGAACAGACTCCAATTATACACAGAGGTACAGACTCTAATTCTTCAATGCATTTGGCTTACAATATGCAAGATGTCAACTGCCAAAATATTGGAAAAAAATGTGACTACAGTTTTCATTTTGTTTGTAGAGATTTCATTAGTATCATTGAAAAAAAAAAGTGTTTTAATTAAGACGTCAATGCAAGGGCTTTATGAAGCTTCTTAAGCAATGATGACAGTCCAAAGCAGACACTTCTAAACTTTCTTCAGGTCATATCTTACAGACCAATAATTTTGAGCAACCCCTAAAGCTGGACTCAGTAATGCATTATAATCTCATATAATACCACAATCAGGACAGAGCAGCCCTGTAGACAAGCATTAATGTGAGTGAAAAGCTACACCAGGGGAGGTTTAGGCTGGATGTTAGAAAGAACTTTTTCACAGAGAGAGTGATCTCTCTGGAGGTGTTTCAGAAAAGACTGGATGAGGAGCTCAGTGACATGGTCTAGATGGTGGGAGGCTTGGATGGATGCAGTGTGGCATCCATGGTTCTACACTTGCGGGTTCGATCCCTGGATGGGTGTTTGCTTGGAAGTTGGACTAGATGACCCTGTGGGTCCCTTCCAACTCAGAATAACCTGTGAACACGTAGAATATCCATTGGATGTATAAGCCCACAGACAGCTGCATTTGAAGGTGTAACTCCTAACTTAGGATACTTGTATATATAGTGTAAGCTGTCAGAAATAGCTGAACAGTTTAAATTCCTTTCCCTTCCTTTCCCTTCCTTTCCCTTCCTTTCCCTTCCTTTCCCTTCCTTTCCCTTCCCTTCCCTTCCCTTCCCTTCCCTTCCCTTCCATGTGCTATTTGCTTTACAGCTCTTCAGAGGAGACATTTTTTATGCTGCATTCAAGGAAGCAGGAGATACTAGATGAAATGTCTTTTGTCTCCTTTCCATCTTTGTATTTTTCTCTTCTTTTCCCTGGAAGAACTCCATCCTCATCTCAAAAACAGATGACTCCTTGTCACATCAAGACAGATGACTGGTGTAAGTCTTGCTTGCAGTCACTCAAATATCAAATACCTGTTACATAGTGACAGTGTAATTGACATCTTTAAAAAAACAGATAACACCAGGAGCCCTAGCTTCAACAATTAGGGCTCCACTTTCTCAAATATATATTTTCCAGATAGATGACCTTCATTTTTCTTCAGACCCAAGAAGGCTGACAATGCAAATCACTGCAAGATAATATTCCCTGAAAGATACGTAAAATAGTCCCACAGTTCATCAAAGGTCTTGAAACAGCTAAATAAATTCTCCATTCCTGAAGCAAAGAACCATTACCAATATCTACTCATTGCTTCCCAGAACCCTTGCCACGAGACCCAGAACATCTCAGTTTCCTGTTTCATCCCAGTTAACAGTTATGCAGAACTTTGAAGAGAGGTGACGAAACAACAAACATCTTGGAAAAAATTACACCACCTTCATTTCTGTACAGTTCTATGGAAATTAAACAGTTCTGTGAGCAGAAAAACATAATAAAAAGGACGAAAATTCTATAATTCCAGATTTGCTTTGTACCTAGACATCTCTGAACAGGCAGATCTCTCTTAAAAGTCACTGGCAAATCTGCAGTGAGGAAAGACAGAGGTGATTCTTGCCTGAAGAAAGACAGGCATCATAGAAGTTACTGTTTCCTCTACTATACTACACATCCTTGAGGGCATCTGTTTCTAGAATATTAAATTAATCTTCTGCCTGTGACTCATTTTTGTTTCTTCACAAACATAAACTCCCTTGACAGCTGTTTTGCTCAACTAGGGAAAGTATCAGGCCCCAAAGGAAGGTTTCTGCTATGGGAGAGAAACGGAGACTGTGGAACTTGAAGAGGCAGATGCAGCCTGGCTCTAAATATGAGTTAGATGCACGATTTAATGATGTGGCAGTTGAGTGCATGGAGGTCTTGCAGAGCCATGCTATTTGGGGAAGCACTGAGAAGAGGAAGGAAACCCTATCAGCATCATGGTAAATGCCCAACTTGGTTACCTCCCACAGGAGACAGAAGTCATGATTCTGACTTCACTGTTTTGAGAATTACACAGAGCACTTTTTTGAGAATTACACAGAGCACAGACACATCTTTTTTGTGTGTCTTTCTCTTAATAAAGTCTTCATAGAAACACACAGGTGGCTTTTTTTTATTTAATCAAATTATGAAACAGTTTTTCTGGGGTGAAGGAGTTTGGAATCACTTATAATAAGGTTTAAAGAAACAAACTAATAAACCTGAAAATGGAGGCTCAAAAATACCTGATATTCAGGTATACTTGATATTCAAGAGGCTGTTCTTTACCTTTGGTAAAATGTCTGTCACTAGAGCAGGCCCTGTCCACTTTCGCAGTGCACAGGGTTCCCCTTGTAATACTAACAAGCAATAACTTTGTGGTAAAAATGTGCTAACACAAGTATCACATGAAACCAACCGCCTGTGTGACTCTAATAACATGAGAGACATTTATGGCTTCTAATTTTGTGGACTCACTGGTGACTGTGACTTATGGAGTTCAGTTACACATCATCCTGATCATAACATTATCAGAGTCTTCTTCCTAAGGGCTAGTTTTCATAGCATTTTCATGGAGCTTAAAGTAATGTTCTTCTCTGCCCAACTCTAGGTGTGTTGAGGCAATCTCAGATTGTGCAGAGAAGTGACTGAGAGCAGCCCTGCAGAGAAGGACTGGAGGAGATGGTTGACAAAAATTCACCATGAGCCGTCAACATGCACTTCCAGCCCAGAAACCCAACCCAGCCCTGGGCTGCATCCAAAGAAGTGTGGCCAGCAGGTCAAAGGAGATGATTCTCCCCCTCTACTCTGCTCTTGTGAGACCCCACCTGGACCTGCATGCGGCTCTGGTGCCCCCAACATAAGAAGGACATGGAATTCTTGGAGTAAACCCAGAGGAGGTCTTCAACATTGATAAAGGGACTGGAGCACCGTCCCCTTGAAGACAAGCTGAGAAAGTAAGGGCTGTTCAGTATGGAAAAAATAAGGTTGCATAGTAATCTTCTAAGATCTGAAGAGGGCCTACAGGGCAGTCAGAGAGGGACTGTTCATCAAGAACTGTAGTGATAGCATCAAGGGAATGTTTTCAAACTGAAAGAGTGTAAGTTTAGATTACATGTTAGGAAGAAATTTTTGACTGTGAGACTGGTTAGGCACTGAAATAGGCAGCCCAGAGAGATTGTCAACACCATTGCTGGAAATGTTCAAGGCCAGACTGGATGTGGCTTTGGGCAACCTGGTCTAGTGAGAGGTGTCCCCACCTACAGCAGGGAGGCTGGTACTAGATGATCTTTAAAGACCCTTGCAAACCAAACTGTTTCTGATTCTATGATGATAATGTTGGTTGGATCTTTGTGACAAGTTCTGTCAATTTGGTTGAAATGGAGAAAGCCAATATTTATTCCTGAAACACCAACAAGGTTCTGAAATTGTTCATAATTAGCCGAATGAAAATTCAGAGTAACACCAATGATTTCAGCAGTCTTCTGTTAATTTAGACATGAGGGAGCCTGAGCAGAACAGGAATTGGAGTCAAAGCCATTAATCACAAAAGCAGAATGCTCTAACACAATCATAAATATTTGCCACACGCAAAACCATAGTTCCCACTGTTAACTGCAGTCCTGTGATTTGCTTAAAAACCAATCCCACTTGCTAATTTACAGTATCATTGTATCAATTTTAAACACAGGGGGTTTTTCAAGAACTGTTCCTTGCTACATGTTAGCCTTGTACTAATGAACTAATGACTTATCATTAAATTTATTATTATTATTAATTTTTATAGAAATAAAGGCCAGGCAAGAATATTATAATATAAATGGGTATGATAAATAAAATAAAGGTCAAATTGATGAATACCTCTTAATCAGTTGGGCAATCAGTGAGGGCACAAATTTTAAATAACAAATATTGCTGGCTACATCCTTATTTTGTTCTTCGTGCTAACTATTCCCTACAAGTCATATTTATTCTATTTTCTTTTTCTATTTAGCACAAGAAGAAAGATAATCAAGCTAATAAAATATATATACGTATTACCAGAAAAGGTGGAGGGAAAAGACATAACTATAGGTAACAACAGATCTCATCCATACAGAGGTAGGAGTTTTGTTCTGTATAATTTTAAAGGTAAATTTAAAAACATCTACTTACTGCTTGCTATATGTTTCAACGAATCGACTGAATTCTCTGCATATTTTTAAGAGTTTCTGCCTTTTTACATTGTTTTCAGCTTGGCAATCCTATAGATCGTCTATTATTTTACATGCACGAACTTCAGTTAAAATGAATAATCAGACTACAGAATAATTCTCTTCCATCATAACTACCATCATACCTTTTTGCTATTGCAAGGGGAGAACTGCTAAATGATCTGAATGAGAAACATACATATATACATCTGCATTTATATGTGTGTAGAGTTATGAAACAGGCTGCCAGAATATAGAGGAACAGTATCATGGTAAAAACCTACACTGACTACTCAGGAACAGGGTCCATTAACATTAGCTAAGATTTTAAAGTCCTGTTCCTTTATTTTATTGAAAGTATTGACTTTTAGAATTAATTAAGACTGGAACTCAGATCAAAGTCCTTTACTAATTTCCTTATTTATTACCGGGAGTTAGGAAATTCCTGGGCAATTCCCACAAGAATGCAGACGGAGTCTGGACAGACCGACAAGTGAAAAGTGGAAGCTAATGGATATTGCTCCAGTGTCAGACAGGTAAAGCACTCCCCTCTTCCCGTCAATTCAGTCGAAACAATGAAGAGAAAATTCCCAACCCACCCGTGTCTTGTTTGGCTTAGACATGAACCCTTGATAAGACTCTGAAAACAAGAAACTTTGCAATAGATTTTAGCTAGCTTTGGCTGACAAAATCATATATCATAAAAATATAAAAAATAGTGGTGCATTTCTGCAATCAGTGTACTCTCAACTTTATATGTTGTAGATAACAGAAAATTACTGAGATGAAGAATAATACAATGCTTTTACTCGAATATTATATACTTTACATTTCTCTACAGAAAGGATATCCCAGCAGGAAGGAGAAAGGTGGAGCACAATCCCTGTAGCATTTCTTATTCTGCATTGTACAAAACTTTGTAGGGACACAGGAAGAGGATACGGAAGTTTCTACAGGAAAACAGAGAAAAGTTCAAACATAAACAGCATCCAAAAAATTTACCAACACTTTATAACATTTCCTTTTTTCTCTTTAAATGTTTAAAAAAAGTTAATTACAGCATTGTTTACTACACATTTCTATGTGTATGTGTCTTTACAATGTCTCTTGCAATAATATCTCAAAGCAATTTTTAACATGAATTTTACAAGCTATATAAGAGCAATGTATTCAAAAATCTACTTGGTACAGTATGCTCCTTTTAGCAGCCTGAGAAAGCATCGGACTAACAGGTTGACACTACAATCTATGTTGGACTTGGAAGAAACTTTGTATTTAACCAAAGTCCCTCCGAAGACCACTTCCAAAACAGACCCCTGATTGGAACCCACTGAAGTTAAAGAAAACTTGACATTACCTCAGCAGCTTTTTCTCAAGGATGTAAGATCTTGTTTCAGCAAAGCAAAAGAACATGCATAAATCTAGTGTTGCAGGCAGCTGAAACGCACATGACAGGTTTATAGCCAAAGACCTGTCCTCTCACTTGGAGCAGCCATGCTCCACTGCATGGTGCCAACGATGGGACATATCTGTTAGATGTTCCCATAGGTTTGTATATAAAGGAAATTTCCCTGTCTGCCCATTCAGGAGCTACTCTGGCAGTCGAACTCTCATCACCTGAGCAGGGACCAAAGCCCCTTTGCATCTACACACTCCACACTCACAGTCAGACCAGGTTTCCTTACACGCTTGACTCAGGTTTCCCACAGCAGTCTCAGTCATCCTGATCCTTAAAAAACAATTTAGTCATGGTGCAATAACTAAACACAGTGAATCCCCGGTGCATTGAGACCTCTGCATTACGACCCTGCCCATTTGCGAGGACAATTTCTCGCAGTTTTGATTCAACCATCTGCAAATTTACCAGGCCAATGCATGAACAGTGCCTCTGCTTTGCTGAGGGGCAGTGCCAGTGCCCCCTGTAGGGAGGGCGCGCGGGGCGGGGAGGGAGCGCGATTTCACCAGGTCGCAATGGCATTTAGAGCCCTACGGCACTGTGCCCTGGTCCCTGACCCAGTCCTGTGTGTCTCCTGTGTGCTCTGCTGAAACCCAGTGCAGCACTGCCACAAGACATGCCATTCCTTGTTACTCAAAGCCCAGTCAAAGCCCGGGCAGCGCTGCCTCTACCAGGACCGGTGGATGTTAAAGAGAAAGAAACTCTGATACTGACTTCCCCCCCCCGTCCCGCCATAAGCGCATGGAGTGTCACAATGTTGCAAAGTTAAAGTTTTTCCAGGGTCCAAGAATACTGACCAGAGCTCAGAGACACCCCTTCTCCGCCGCGGAGACAGGGCAAGCGTGTGCGGGCTGGCGTGGAGCCCCTGGGGCTGGTGCGGGGCCGGAGCGAGCATCGGGGCCGGGGTGGGAGGCTGAGGGGGTGGGGAGCAGCAGTGCGGGGTTTGGGCTGCAAGCACACGCAGTTGCAGCAGCCGCTCAGAAATGGTTCCCTTTGCTCCACTATGCCGAGAGAGACCATGGAAAGGAGTGGAAAATTGTCTGCAGCGCTCCGGAGTGCTGGGGGGGTGGACCAGTGGGCGTGGCCTGCATGTATATTAATGATCTGCACTTCTTTGAGGGTTTGGCTTTTTGTGAGGCCCGTGGCCTGACCTGTTCCTTGCAAATGAGGGGGTATAACTGTACGTCATGAAATAACAGCTCAAGCTGGTGCCTGTGAGGAAGGATCATGAATAAAGGAATCTCTGGGCTTTTATCCCCTTACAGTCTAAATGCAGGGAAACCTGGTGCTCCTTGGCTCCTGCTGTCTCTCTTGAGTGCTTGATCCCCGGCTGGGCCACAAGACCCTGGGCCCTTTGGTATACAAAGGGTCGGCAGCTCATCGCCCCTTGCCCGGGACCGCCTCTGTGGCTGCACACCAAGCCACCTGCATTAAATGTACTCCTCAACCTGTAATTGCTTGAATATATTTTGTGTTAAGCACAATATAAGACCACATGGTTAACTCTTAAAAATTTGTCCAGCAAGTATGGACTTAGGCTGGTGTTTATGACTTTACTAAGTCTGGCTCTTGTGAAAAGTGATATATTTAGAATTATGAATTTACAACTGAAAGCAGAATTAATAAAATTATGACAATATATCTGTCACAGTCCATCCAGCAAAGCTGGAGGTGTGATGGTTCATTTACTGGTTTTACTAGTTTGAAATAGTTTTTTTGAATAAAGGTGAGGTTTAGCTTTTCTGAGCGGAGGGGGATGTAAGTTTGTCTTTCTCTCCAGACTTGTTGGAATGGGTATGGAGATTATCGATATCATAGCCATTGACTTACAAGTGCTCCACCTGAGCCTTTTTGTCTTTTTGTCTTTTGAGTTGGGTTTTCAACTACAATAGTACCTCACCCTTCGCGAGGAAGGGGTCTTGTCAGGGTCTTGTGAAACATCTAATTCGCTAACACATGCGAGTCATTAATATGCATACAGGCCACGCCCATTGCTCCACCCCCCAGCCAACCGGGAGTGCTGGGGAGCATTTTCTGCTCCTCCCCACTGGCTCTCACAGCACAGGGGAGCAAAGGAAAGCATTTCTAAGCTCTCTCTGCCTGGGGAGACTCCCCAGAGGATCCCATGGCTTCTCTTCGGCCACGCTGCCTCTTCCGCAGCCGCTGCCGGGCTGCTGCCACCGCACGTGCTTGCACTGCCTCCATGGTGGGGAAGCTCCAGGACTTCAGCAGGGAAGGGGCGTCCCGGTGCTTTGGTCGGCGTTCTTGGGGCCTGGGAAACCTTAACTTGTGGGCACATCCCACTGCTGCCCTGTCCCAGCACACAGCGCTTGCTCCACTGCCGCCAGAGCCATCCACACTTTCCCTGGGGCTATGTCATCACCAGTTGCACTGGGTGGCAGTCCCTGGGCACAGATGGCATCGCCTTCCTCACATGTAGCCATGGAAACAGTAACACGCACCTGGCGGGGGTCAGTCCCCCGACTGGGCTTAGAGTAACAGGGGATGGTGTGATTTGTGGCGGTGCTGCACTGGGTCTTAGTGGCCGCCTGGGACATACTGTGGCATGAGCCTTCCACTGCAGGGACCGGGCATGGAGACACATAGGAGTGGGGCAAGGACTGGGGCACGGTGCCACAGGACCATGAACACCAGGGAAGCAAGAGGAACCGTGCGCCCTCCCCATGGGGCTGGGCCAGTCCCGCCCCACAGGAAGCACTGGTGCCGCCCCTTGACGAAGCAGAGGTAATGTGCATGTGTCATCTGGGAAGCTCCACAAATCACTGAGGCAGATTTGCAAGAAAAATTTCTCGCAAACCAGCGAGGTCGCAATGGAGGGGCCGCAATGCAGTGAAGTATTACTGTACCAGATTCCTAGACTGAGAGAGAAATCAGTTTATTTTAACATAATTTGTTGGAGAGAGACATGTTTCCCTGTCTAAGACAGTGGTCCTGAACCTTGAATAAATATAGCATAAACCACTGTATTATGGATTATTCTACATTGGAAAACCATCACTTGGCTTTTTTTTGTAGAATCCCCAGGGCTGCCATCTCCACCCACTAAGTCCAAACGGCCCATCTCTTCTAGGGCTACTTCAAATCATTAAACCCAGGATGAGCCATTTCTCTATAACAGCTTGAAATTATCATATGTAGAAGTAGTAGCTTGCTACTGAGTTCCCAGAATTAAAGAGAAAAGGAAACTGATTTTTGTATTTCTCTGTGTAAGATGACTTTTTTTGTAAAAGTTTTAAAACGCAGGTTTTCGTGTTTCTCTTTATAAAATCTATTTTTATGTGAGTTAAGGTTGCATTTTATGTTCCTTTTGTGGGTTTAAGTGGATTTTATTTTGTACTTCTTTGGAAGTTCCAATTACATTTTTTTATCTTTAAACTTTTGTATTTGAGTTTGAAGACATTTTTTCCCGGCATTGTATTTTTATTTTGTGCATCCTTGTAAGTTTAATCCTAATAAGTTTAATTAATAAGTTAATAATTTTCATTCTTACAGCCCTTTTTCACTTGTCTTGCCTTGTTTTATTATGAAATGGGTAAATACAACTTGTTTCTCTATCTTTTTTTTCCATAACAAATTTGTATGTTTCAGATTTTATGTGAATCTCACTATTCGAGGTAGCCTAAATCCATTTAAAGACTCTTTAAATTGGAAATTCTTAAAATAGGTTTGTTAGTTTGTTAGTTTTTCCGATCCATTTTTATTTAGACAAACCCCCACAGTATTAAGTATATTTACTGAAATGGACTGAGGTAACCTTGTATAGTAAAGGAAAGGTTTAACACATGTTACAAGAGTTGCTTTTGATGTTTCCTCAGAAGCTGCATTTGTATAAGTTGTAGCCTTTTCTGTATAAGGTGTATTTTTAAATTTTTTTCCAACTTTGTGTGGTATTTTTATGCATTTTTTTCTACAACCTATTCCTGTGTTATTCCTTTGAAGACTTCTTGTGGAATGAAGTGAGCATGTGCAGACATAATGAATCAGAAGCCGTGAAAGATCAACTTCGTCTCCTGGAGTACAATTCTGATCAATCAAACTGTACTTCACCTCCTAAGAAATTACTCTCACCAATTAAGATAGACTCCTCCCAGATACTAGAGGATAAAAAGGTCAAGCTAACCTTGGCCAAATTGAGTTCTGGGTATTGCATGCCAGGCTCCTGGTGCTGTTAACCTTGCTGTATTGTCTTGATTAATATTTTTACTAATACTATTTTCAATAAATCAATTTTAATTAAACTGAAATGGCTCTTGCCGTTTATAACACTGTGATGGAGCCTATGGTTTGTATCAAAAAGCTTTCCATGTGAATGTGCAATCTCTCGATAACACCCCCTCAGGAACACACAACAACAGCCAAGGCAAGATTCATACAACTGTAGTTTTGGCAGCACATCATCAATTCTGCTAGAACTGCTATTACTACTAGTATGTGATGAAAGGGTATCAGGTGGTATCAGCTTTTCAACATGTATATTTGAGGTACAGGCAGGACAACAGTCATCATCTAACATACACAGCAAGTCAGTAAATGAAAGATGTACCAGCTGGGAATTTTTGGAGGAACAAGATCAAGTTTGCTTTGCAAGCCTACATTATTTTGAGTTTTAAGAAAGATCAAAATGTTGTTAATTTTAAGTGACTTAGATGTAAGCATGTCTACGTTGGAAACTTTTCACACTTGTGATTCAAATGTACAGCAAATAAAATCTGAATAAAATCTCCTTATAGACAGCTGAAAAGTGATCCTGAATTTCAGCTGCAAAGAAGGCAGAATATGAATCAAAGATTTACCTATACCTTCTAACCTTAAGCACCTAATTAGGGTGGCTGAGTCAGCTACAGAGGCTTCCCAGGATCCCTGCATAGTCAGCAGGGAGAAGCAAGTATCTCCAGATCATTTATATCACAGCATTACCTTGCATGCCTTGAATTGCTTTCTGAAATCTCTCTTCACTACCATTCAAGAAAAATTAGTGTACATGCACATGTAAGGTAAAGGTACCTTACCTACACATTAATTTTTTAACTTTCTTGTGTAATGTGATTTAGAAAAAGGATTTTCCAGCAAGCAGAAGGCAGCCACAATTATGCTAAAAGCAGTAATCTCCCAGAAGAAACACATAATCTATGTACTCCATGTTTTGCACCAATGACAGGTTAAAAGGTTAGTCTTGACTTTTTAAAAAACCAAAGATATTTTGAAGATTTGCTTTTCCAAAGTGTGTTTTCTGTGAAGTTTATAATTATGGCTATGAAGTATGAGAACAGGAAGCGCTTTAAGAAAATATTGATTACTTTATTAGAAAATGCACATCACCAAGAAAATGCATAATTAACTTTGAACGACAAACACAAAAATATAATAATCGAAATATTGTGGTCAAATACACAGTAATTAGAAGGGAAAAAATATTGTCATTTGCACTTGTCTGAAAATTGCTAAGTAGAAGTGTGTCCCAAAGTGTATATTCTACTGAGAAACATAAAAACTATAAGGTCACATGTTGAAGATAAAATCTGTGCGATTTTATTCATCATTTAAAAATCTTAGAATTAGTGTGGACTGAGCAGAAGTGGCAGTGAGTTGTGCTCCATTTGACCCAAAGCATTTGAAAATAGTAAAAGCAGTTTAATTATGTTCAGATGCTATGGTGATATTTGGCAGTAGAATTACCTTGGATCTGTCATATTTAGAGATTAGGTTAGGACAGAATAAGACAGATGGGAGATGCAGGGTGGGGCAGAAAGAGAGACAAATAAAATGCAACTAAAGTTGTAGCTCAGACCTTTAATTAATTAGCCTGGAAAAGAAATTGCAATAGAACAGATTGAAAGCTTTAAGAGATACCTGATATCCTTTGAAATAGTTAATCTTTGCAGTTAGATTAGACTTCATGATTATTCAAAGATTCTTGGAATCCTCTTTCCTTGTTTTCATGGATTGCTCATTTAGGAGTTCTAGGCTCCTTCAACACACAATGACACAACATTCCTAAAATGACAAAAAGTCATAGGCATCGCACAACACACAGGATGCAATTCCTTATAAATCTTTCACTAAGAAGGCAAACCTAATGAAAGTATACATGCGATGATGCTTTTACTTGAAACATGTTGGGTCATGTGATTTCTTCCAAAACACACAGGGAAAGCAAAAACATTCAGGAAAGCAAAATGTGCCACAGGAAGAGGAGCGTAAAAGCACCTATTTCCCCCAGGCACTCCTTCCTGATCAAGCGCCACAGCCTTCCGGGGGTGGATAGCGGGGAAGAGGAAAACCTCGGGGTCTCTAAAACATCATTTTCTTAAGACTGAGAGCAGATTTCTAACTGAAATCCGGCAACAATTCTCATTCACAGACTGTCACGAGGGACTAGAACATATTCCCTGAGAGGAAAAAAGGTCTGAGGAAAGATAGAAGAGGCTTCCACTTCCTTGCCAAGGTCCTGCTGTTTGCACACTATACTTGTTTCACAGTATGAAGAAACACTTAGCCCTTCTGTCTCTGACAAGAAACATTTTAGGTTAAAATTTGCAGAATGTCTTTGTTCCAGAAAATGCGGCATGAGATTTTGAGTCTTTTGATGATGGCATGCAATTGTTTTTCCCACTAATCTGAACCAATTTTGAACAAGAGGTTTCTCAAGAGCAAAAATAGTTCTGTTGAAGTCTGCCATCACCTCTTCTAAACCTTACAATTTTACTCTAGATAGCTCAGCAAAAAGCTCAGGAAGAAATAATGCTTGTGGGAAACACTGTGCAGTCTGGTCCCTTGAGAATTAGAGTCAGTGCTACACCCTGGAGGTAGTGCTGTACAGTATTGCTCACGGCACTTTTCTTGCCAGAGAAGATGACTGTGAGATGAGATAAAAGTGAGTACCTGACCACTTTTTGAGCTGTATGGATCCCCCAGGGCTTTTTGGAATAATTAAGTCATTGGCTCTAAAGCCCATATTTGTCCAGTGTGTGTGTGTTTGTCCAGGAAAGTGTGAAAGAGAAAAGCCAAACCTGCTAGAGGAACAATCATCAGTATTGATACAACATTTGCAAGACATTTAAACAATATGTTGTGAAGGGAAACCAAAAATCCTACATGAATTAGGCGGTCATTCCAACTCAAGTAACTAGTTTCTATTTAACCCGTTTTCAAAATTCCCTAGAAATCCTACTGTAACCTGTCAGGTGGTTATTCAAGCTAGAATTTCTAGAAAGTAAGAGACAAGAATGGTTATGAGTGATTCTCCCTCAAAACCTATTGCGTTAGTTGTCATAAAGGCAGACACAAATCTGAAGCCTCTTCACTACAGAGACTGTAATCTAGAAAGAAAAAGTGTTTGGAAAGGAGGAAACAATGTATACATTCATTAAATATATTCGCAATTAAAATGTTAAATGAAACAACAATTATTTCCAACTGCTTTCAACTTTATTCTTGATAATTACACATGATTATAAGCATATATGTACGCTTAAGGAAAATTGTATACCGCAAAGTGACATTTCAGTTATATAATTTAATTTAATAATTTAATTACAGAGAGACACAAGGCTCAGAGTGAAATTACACTAAAACCTAGGACAACACCGATACGAGTCTCAGCCTGAAGAGCTTTAAACAGAGACCTGAAGGAGAGCAAATTTACCTTTATTTTTTTGTTTCCTCCTTTTAGATTGTTTAATTACAGCAGCATGGGATTTATGAACTGATTTAAAAATGCAGTAGAAACAATCTGAAAAGACAGACAAAGCCTGGTTTCTTAATTGATGTAATCTAATAAAAATGAGGCAGAATTATAGTCACTATTCTTAGGAATGCTTTGGGGCAATTTTTTCAGCAGAAGGAGAGGTTCATAAATACAGGCTTTTCTACAGGCTGCTCTGTCCAGAGGTAAACCCACTTTAGTACAGTGGTAAGTGTCCCCACCTGCTGTGTGGGAGACCTGGGTTCAATACCCGCCAGGGAGACAGTGTTAAGAGTTGGACTCGATGATCCTTGTGGGTCCCTTCCAACTCAGAATATTCTGTGATTCTGTGATTCTGTGAAACAGGACACAGAGGCATCCTGGGTGTGTGTTTGTTCAAGGGTTGCCTGAACCCATCAGATGAAAACTTTCAGTAGCAGTAACCTGCCTTACTGGTGGAAGGGGAGCTGTCTTAGTTACACTTTGTCCTTTATGAGTGCAACAGCTGTTGTCTGGACCAATTCTGAGCAAGGAACAATTTCCAAAGCTAAACCCTCAAATCTTCACAGCTTGAGGACAGAGCTAGGTTAACTGTTACTTCCCAGAGTACAGAGCTTTACAGTTGACAGTTGTAATGATTATATGTGTTGATGAATGGATGTGAACTGAGATACAGAAGTTGACTAGTGACCCTACTAAAAACATAAATAGCATTTTTATGACTCCATCAACAAAGAGGTTTTCTGAGTGGAATTTTTGTAGAATTAAAAAACTCTTACACAATACAAACATGCAAATTTCCTCATTCACCATCTCATATTTTTGCATCACAAAATCCTTGGGGATAACTATAAGTGTAGATAATTTGAGCCAGACAGATATCATAGATGAGAAAGTTTTGGCTGTCATTCTGTAAAGCACAGTGTTTTTATCAAGACAGTTCCTAAAAAATATTTTCCCAATGACATCCATGCTGCTAGGATCAGTAGTCCTGGCTGAAAGTTCCCATTTTCTTCCACTTCCTGTAGAGTGTTCTGAATTGCTTATATTTCCAACACATCCCAGTGGCTTCATTCCATTAAACAAGTTCTGCACTTTTTACTCCAGCATTCATAGGGTAACACAAAGAGACCTCATCCAATGGTTATCTAGCTTCCATTATGGCAGCTTTATTTAGGTTACTACCTCACTATACAGACAAAAGAACCCCCAAACAGAGTGCTGTTAAAAAAAATCTAGTGCTGTAAACTAAGGTATAGCATAGAAAATGAAAGAAAACTTTAAGTTTTAACATTTTAAAAGGCATAGTGTTATTTACTTTTGTGTAAAAGAATAGAAGAGCTTGTTCTCTCAGATCTCCACACCAATAACTGGTCAAGGCAACTCCGGAATATCTCTGCTTTGCCTCTTGGTCAAGAGAAAGATATAAATAGAAGATGACTTAAACTAAGGTTTACAGCAAGGACTTCACACACTGCATTTTAATCTTGGAAACATAAAACTCAAATTCAACATTTTAATGCTTCTTTATTTGTGAAACTCAAAAAGAGGATTTAGCAGACCTCACATCTGAAATCACTTCTAAAAGGGAATGATTTAAGAAAAATAACAAAATGAAATTATTTGGTGTGCTGATACCACGTTATTCTTATTTCCCCGTGGCATGTTAGAAGATGAGAAGGAAGAAACCTGAAGGACTTCCACAAGAGGCTGAATTAGCTCGTATACAGCTTTTCAGATGCTATTGACTGATGCTTCGTAGCTAAAAGTGACAACCTCTTTAACTTCATCAAAACATACTTCTGTACCTGATGATATCATAAGCAACCACCCAATAAATGGATAAAAAATAATCATAGCTTCTGTGTCATTGCATATCAAGAACATTCTGAACTGCAGTTATTATGCTGTGATGAGAAATCTCATGACTATTAAAGAAATAGCAGGATTGATTTTGAAGTGCTATGCACTGAACATGACTGATCCACCAGGCAGACAGAAGATAATGTCACTCAGTCTGAGAATTTCCAAATAAAGTTAGAAATAATAAAATGCAGATATATGAGACACAAGAAAAGACAAAACTAATGTAAACTTCAAATTCTGGAAATATGTCCCTTCTAAACAAATCCAAATAAACAGATTAGATCTGAAGTCTACAGTTTGAAGGTCAAAACCTAAATCCCAATCAGCAAACTAGCACTCATCTCTATCTTGAGATATGAGATGGAGCTGGAAGATCCAGCTTGGAGGTGATGATATGTAGTACAAAGGGTAATGATTCAAAACTAAAAAAAGAGTGGTTTCAGATTAGATATAAGGATGACATTTTTTACAGCGACAGCAGTGAGGCACTGGCACAGGTTGCCCAGAGAGGTGGTAGATGCCTGTGAAGGTTTGAGGTAAATTGGGGCTGAGCCAAAAAAGAAACACCACCAGATGCTCTCCCAGGGCTGGAACACCCCCCCCAGAGGAGCCCTTCTCTAGCCTTATACACTGCAGCTGTGGGAGAGAGTGTTAATGAGCCCAAAGGCTCTGCAGCTGTGACCTGGGTATTCCGGGGGTATTGCTGGAAATTTCCTTGTAGACCAAAGCCGAAGTACAAAGAGGGAATATATATACACAATGAAATCACCCTAGGACAATGCCCAGCCCTGGAAACATAGCTCATATTGGACAGGGCTCTGAGCAACCTGATCTAATTGACGATGTACCTGCTCATTGCAAGGGGGTTGGATAGGATGACTTCTAAAGACTCCTTCGAACCCCAACCATTCTATGATTCTACTATATGAGTGCCCTTTGTCTTTTATTATGTTATTTCCCTCAGGTTAAGGTTTTGTCCATATTACACCCTTCTGGTACTTTGTTATCTATTTGAAGTCCAGCACGGGAAGGCGGCCAGTGCACCCCACCAAGCCCTGAGCCCCCAGTGACCCCAGCCAGAGGTGCCCAGAGCTCCCCCCACCCGGAGTCATGTCCCAGCAGGGTGGGACACGGGCGGCCGTCTCTCCATGGGCCAGCGCCTGGCCGGGGCCGCTCACCATCCTCTGGGATGGCTAAGCGCCCTTCCTAAGGGGCTTGTCAGCATCTCTCCGGTGTCCTCCGGGAAAACGCGGCTATGTCTCGTCCGAAGCAGCTGGGGCGGCCGGCGGGAAGCTCCTCCCAGGGGTGTAGCACAGGAAGAGGTGGCGGTCGGGGGAGCCGCGGAGCTCCGTGCGAGCCGGCGGAGTTACCGCTGCCCGTGTTACTATGCGTGTGTCTTGTGTTACAGCCATGCTGCACATCGGCGGCCAGAGCGAGGGGCGCGGGGAGGAAAAGGCTGTTTACACAGACTGCAAACCGCCCGGGGAATAGTGCGGGAGAGGAAGTGAGCCGGGCCGCTGTCTGACTGCCCCGGCTTCCTGCTCGCTCCCTCCTCACACGGGCAGGCGCTCACACACTCACACACACACACACACACACAC
>WEKX01012283.1:25931-89217 GCA_013390025.1 Pitta sordida | reverse complement strand
ACAAAAAATGTTTGTAAAGGAAAAAAAAAAAAAAAGACAGAGAGAAAGTGGAGAGTTGTTGTTGGATCTGGCTTTGCTGAAGGTTAGAGGGACTCTGATGCTGCAGGGGGAAAAAGTTCCCTGAATTTTCCACTGGCTGCAGGAAGAGAGCCCATTTAGTCATGGCTAAGTAATGTCTGCACACACACCAACTAATCTCATTAGGAGTTTCCGTTCCCTAACACAGGAGGGTTTTGTGAAGCCCTGTCAGCCTTTCTAACGTTGCAGTTGAAAGAGGGACAAGTTACATCTTTATTTACTTAGGGTTGTAGTGCTGAGACTGTTTTATACAGCGCAGCATCTTTTGGATCATGGGGATTCCAAAAGCCAATGGTTACGTTTTATTTCAAGCAGAAAGTCGTGGTTTATCTCGTATTTTGCTCATACAGACTTTTCAGTTATTTCAGATTATTGTGATTTCTGCATAAATATTTCCATAGGGTGAAGCACAGAAATAGGGTATGCGGAAGGTGGTGTTATGATAAACATTTTCTGTGCATCTGCAACAATTGTATGCAACTGCAAGATTAAAAGACTTTTGAGCCAAGATACTGAGGTGATGTGCATATTTGAAAAGTATATTCACTTATGTATTCTCCCTGTATTGGTGCTTTACATATCTAATTTTCAAGTGATTTTGTACTTACCACTTTTAAGTTAGAGTGGTTTTCATAATTATTTCATGATGATTTATTTTCATAGTGGTCATGAAAGCAGTCTATGTTCAGAATTAGAAAGATTTTTTACCATGCCTCACAAATCTTTTAATTTAAATTAGAAGTAACAACTTTTTGAAAAAATAATAAAAAAAAAAAGCCCAGAGCAGACAAAGAAAATAGATTCTTGCTTGCAAGTGGGTTTTAGCTAAAGGAAATGTCAATAAATGTGAATAAAATGGCGTGTAATAGGAAATAACGCTTAGCTACTTGCTTGAATTATCACGTGATAGCATTAAACTAGCAAATATTATGCAAAAAAGTAGTACTTACAATATACCACATGTTTACCTTTGGGGATCTTCAGGGTTTCCTGTGCTTCCTATGTCCGAGCGGGCACAGAAAAGTTCTTCATTAACATCACTTTACAGAGGACTTCTAGTAGTGGATTAGTGACACAATCTCCAGACGCAGATGCCTCTTGATTTTCTAGTCAGGCAGGGAGGAATTTTTAGAATAGTATAAACCCCAGAAAATGCCTATAATCTGTTTCAATCAAATGCAGTCATCATGAAGGGACAGATTTTTTTCCAGTTTTGGAGGTTTATTTCTTATGTAAAATTCTAAATTTTAGAGAAAGAGGTGGATTACTGGGCATAATGTTCAAAAATCTGTTGAATGTATTATAGAACAGTTAGTGTGGTGTACAGCACCAGAACTCTTACTGAAGAGTGTTTCCTAGCTGTTATTATCTCTCTTTGAAATATGGACATTAAGTTGTCCGCTTACCACATTAAATATGCTGGAATTTCAGTGTGCATCTACTGCGTCAACGTAGATGAAACACACGTTCATACATATATGTATATGTGTGTGTGGTCATCCACACTATATGAATTTCATATATTGTGTTCACTCAACGTTAGTTTAAAACATCTTGAGGTCTTATAGGAAAACAGTAGTATATACTGCTTGTATGTTCTTTAAATTTGAAAGACTGAATGAGAAGTAATCTGTAGATGTGTTAAAAACTCCCAATAGTTCTGTTCAGAATAGAAAAAAAAATCCAAATGTCATATAATACATGATATTCTACTCAATGAAAAAGTATTAAAGGTGTTTTTACTGTAAGTATGATTTTATTCTTTACATCTTTTAGTTTACAAAATGTAGAAGTTTGTGAGAGGAAGAATATGTATTGTCTGCTGAGTGTTGAGATACCTCTGTGAATTGTTCCTAAAAAGAAAAAACCTACAGGCTTATATCCTTTCTGTTATCACTGACTCCACCTGAATCCAACAGCTGAAATGAGCAGTACACTGTCAGGAGAGAAACTCAGCTACAGCCTTCCCCATAATTGTTTATAACACTGTGCACATGAACACTTTTAGATGTAGAAACAAAAATGTTTGTTTTTTTTTATTCATTAGCAGTTTTCAGTACTTACTGATTCACAGTGGTTCTTTGCTCCTGTTACTTAATGTTATTTCATTAAATAATGCAAATATGTCAAGTATCTCACTCCAAATACTGAGGTATTCTCTCTTTGTTGTGCAGAAAGTCCAATTATGTCAACTTTACCTTCTCCTTGTAATGCCTTTCTTGGGATGGAGGCATTCTTGTGACAGAGGGGCAGGTATTATTAATCAAGTGATCACAAATACTGCTCAAATACTGGTTCTGAAGGACTCAGCACAGAATGAAATTCAATTTGCAGGTTCAGCAGGGTATATGGAGCTTGTTGCTTGTCCTGAGGCTCATGTGTTTGTACATAGGAAGGTAGGTATACATAATGTGGACATGGAGGTTCATCAGCTGTATAGAAAATACAAATCTTAGCCTTGGAAATGCAATCACATGACAATACGTTGCTTCAGTAGAAAGAAACAGGTGCCAAAATAAACAGACATTTGGCCACTAAAGGGATAAGGGCGGGAGCACAAACATGGTTGTTTGTGGTGCATGTACGTATTTATAAAAAAGGATTTTAGCTAGTGTGTCTCAGTGGTATCATACACAATTTGTAAGCTCATGCAGTTGCCATTGTCTCTGTGAATGGTTCTCTGTCATGGTGCTAAATGATCTAAGATAGTGAAGAACTGATAAATTAGCAACTACTTCCCATAAACGTACGGCAGGTTGGACTCATTTGTGCAACTGAGGTGATTTATCAGTCCATGGTTTTCTCCTGGAAGAGAATGCACAGCATGCCTGGACACAGCTGCTGGAATCCATTTTGAAGCCGTGACACTGATTATAGGACAGTTATCCTGGGCCAGTTTCAAAGAGCACTGTTGGTTTTGAGCTGCTGTCTGTCTTTGGTAACCACACCCAATGGTTCATGCCACAAGCTGTCACTGACAGGCCTGTGAAAGGCTGTTGAGTTGTGTATCCCTGAGTTGATTCACCATGGCTTTCTCCTTGGTGTTTCCCACAATAGGGAATCGTATACTCTTGAATCATTAGACAGATGTCTACTTCATCTGTGGCTTGTTAAATGAATCAATGAGTATTCTGGAGGCTGTTGAGGGCTCTCAAAATACTGAATGTATCTGTTCTCATTTTGAAGTATTTTGTTGAATAATGAATGATTAAAGATTTAGTCATGATTTTGAGGAGAATGTCAAGGTGTAGGCACAGGAAGTCCAGCTCACTGCACCACAAAATACAAGGCTGGGTGTGGAAACAAAGCAGATGAAACACAAAGTACCTCTTATCTGTGCACTTCTCAAGAAGAAATTAATCTTTGTCCTTAAAACTTTCATTAACTCATTGTGGTTTTACATGCCAGTAATTATACCAGAATTCAGGTTCTTAAGGGTTTGCTGCCAAGAGTGGATTTTAATTCAAAAGTTCTTTGAAAGAGACTTGCTGCTTGTCTACAAGTAAGAAGTAAGGAAAATACCTGTCATAAGCATTGATATGAAAATACCACGGAGGCACTACTTACCAGTTAATAATCGTATAGTCAGTCTGCGTTTCTAATATTGTATGAATACTGTGACAGTTTTTTACAGGACCAAAAAAGTACCCTGGAGCTGTTCATCTGCCTAGTCAGTATTATTCATGGGCAGTAGCTCATATTGTGCAGAACAACTAAATATTTAAGTAATATTTTAAAGTTATATTGCAGTTAAGAACATCAGAGGCCAAATTTTGCCATGCCCTAGGCAGGTACAGCTCAGCAGCTGGTAATTATACTTTTTTTACTCTTAAGGAGTTAGTTTCCAGCACCATGACTTGGGGCTGCTTGAGTAGCATTGCTATGGTTATCTAGACAGGTGAGGTTTGTCCTTTTTGTATCTGTGAATCCATAATTGTTTCTGAGTGCTTGTGCCTGAGTAGTAGTGCTGTGGTGCTTCTGCTTTGCCTTCAGCAAAAAGGTCCATTGGTTCCTGTGTACCTGGGCCACGTGTTGAAAATTGCTCACCTGTAGAGTGACACCGATGAACTTGAGATAAATATTGATCAAAATCAAGGTGCAGAAAGATTTCTGAAAACTCCAGCATGTGATCTGGCTGCACCTGAGCAGTTAGATACAGCTGGGCATCTTCAGGAGAAGAATTTCTATAGGAAGCTGCGGACGCACGTTGTTTTGATCACCTAGGCATGGGTGTCAGCACTTCTGTTAATGCACAGAGACTAGCTGCATGGTGAATCTAACTAATGCATTGGAATAGTTTTGCTTTGTGCAATGATCCTCCTAGTCTTCCATAGCTTTGCTCTAAATTTTGCAGTGTCAGAATGTGCTGTATGTACAATACTGCCAATTCTGTGGCTTCCCCCAGACCCATTTGAGAGAGTCATTTCACACGTCAGTGTCTCAGCTTGCCAAGTTACTACACGATATTTGAAGATTCAGAATATAACTTGTATGGTCTCTGCAAATACCAATTTAGTACATGTTAATGTATTCTGGCTCTCATGCAAACAGCCCTGTTTTAGTTTCTTGAGCTTCAAAGTATGCAATTTTCTCATCTTGTGGATCCTAACTTGAAGATTATTACTTGAAGTACCTGTATCTTCCACATTGTCTGTTAGGTTTAGCTGTCATTAAATTATGCCATGAATAATTTGTAATTTTTATGATTCTTACCAATTATTCAAAATAACTAAAAGCTTTCTAGGGACTGACCTAAATCTTAAGTCCCATAAATACAATTTTACAAGATGTGTCTTTTTCTGAAAATGTTTGTGAACAAGCAAAGAAGTTTGTGTAAAACATACTTTTGCAGTTGCACAGAAAAGAGTAGATTGAGATTATATACTTCATCCAAAGAATCTAAATGTTTTTAATCAAATGTCCTCCTATAAGTTTGCCATCTTCATTTTGCAACACAGCTGATAGCTCATCTGGAAAACAGATTTCTATTCTGCATCCATTTGCCTCTAATGTGGTGACAGCACCTCTTTACTGTATCTTTGTATATTTCTTTTGTTTTTTTAAAATGGAAATTGATCAGATGTATTTCAGTTTAAGCTTTCTGAAAAGGATACTACTGATTGTTTTTGTTTTTAAATGTTTGTATTGTAGTAATGTTGAGAGGTTCAAGTCATAATACAGGACAAACAAAAAGTTCATAAAGTAGTACAACCATTATCTCTTCCCAGCAATTAACAGTAACTCATGAGAACAAACAATCTTTTAAAAGCATTTAGTACTCACAATAAATCCCTACTGCAGCTCAGTTAGTGAAATCTGGAGAAATTCAAATACCTTCAGAGAATTTCTTCCATGCTACACTAATAAAGCTGAGATGAGAATGTGTGTTTAGAGTATAGATATAGACCTCTGTGAAGGCTGGTGACTCAGAGCAGGCTCAGAGCAACTGGCATGTGTGGTTAGTTTAATAAACTGTGAGTGTGGAATAGGGCTGGTATAGAAAATATGACTGCAACGCTCCTTCAGTATTGCTGCTTTGGTGCTGAAACTGATGAAAACTCTTCCAAACAAAGCAGTATCGGGCTGGATTGATTCCCTGGGAGTAGGGCACAGTAATACTGACTGTGCAATCTCATCCAAATTGAGGAGGGGGAACAGAGTCTTTGCATGTTATTTGAATGTGTAATCTTGTACAGGATTCAGCATGCAAATCAAAATAGTGGCTGTATCTGAGCATCAGAGACGCTAACAACCCAGTTGGTGTATTGATGTCACTTCTAAACATTGGCAATCTGAGCACTTTGCATGGAGAAAAGTTTGCTGTAATCATTGAAATAGTGTCCCATTTGTCTCTCATCCATAGTTTGCAGCAGCCATGGGAATTAGTTTAAGCACACAGGACGCAGACAGTGCAAGAGAGTAGCAGCCAGATCTTCTGGTGGCTGAAATCTCATGTATTCTGTGGCACATTCTATTGAGTATTTCAGTGTCTAGTGAACAATGTTAGAGGAAATGTGTAGGTGTGACCTGCAGGTTCTTATAGGTGTAGTGGGCAAGTGAATAATGCCAGAAGGTAAGAATCTTTTAATTGGGTTTTGATTTAGATTAGTGCATGATAAACACACATACCAACTTTGATTAGCTATGAGAAAGAAGAATAACAGATCTTTACATGTACAGATTTTTAGTCAGTAACACTGATTGTTAATTTAGGTTTTTACTATGACATAATAACAGCATTTTAAGGGGAAATACAGACCTCGAATACTGCTGTGATTAGTTGCTTATTTTTTAGGTCTAAAGGACTTACACTTATACTCCAAGAACTACTGCAGCAGCAGTAATGTTTTGGGAGCAAACTGTCCGGTTAAAAAGACTGTATGTGTAGGTTACCACCTGCTGAACTCTGTTACACCATTTTCAGTACAATGCTGTGACTGACTCCTCTTGCAACATGTTATATTTCAAGTAAACCTGTATGTTTTTTAATAGTTTAATGGCTCATTTTGGTAATCCAACAAATTCTGAAAATTCAGTGTACATTGTAAGGCAAGCTCTGACTGCCAGTCTGAGCTGTGATGATCTTGCTGTGCTTCAAGTCTCATGACAATTGCCAGCCAGCTTGGGTTGTCTGAACAGAACTCCAAGGACTGTTTCCTGTCCTTTTGGCCGGGTTCCTTTCTGCTCACAGTATAAAAAAAAGACCTGCTTGTTTATCTAAGTTTTAGTGTAGGGAAAATCAGTGGCAAGGGGAAGATTAAATTAAACATCTGAAAATGAAATACAGTAAAGGAACATTTGCGACAGCAGATAGTATTAAAACACCATTTAAAATATTAGAGCCATTAGCATAAGTTACAGAGCATTTAGTCTGCTGCCTCAAAATTGAAAATTTTAATACTTCAATTAAGGGAGTACAGATAAGAAAAAAGCATTTACATTGGGGAGTAATCATTGTTTGATATGTCAAGCAAACTTACAGAATAACCACTGTTCAAGGAGGTTGTAATCTCTGTTCTCTTTAGCTCAGGGACCATCAGAAATTTTATACACGACAATCAAGTAATCATGATCTGTGTCCTACTGATGCCGACAAAAATACATATAAAAGAAAGTCGTATGGGAGAAATAAACATATAGGACTGGCTTTGAAAGCAGGAGTCCCTCGGATTGCAGCGTAGTGTGTTGCCAGCATGCCACAGATGTGCACCACATGAGCAGACAGAAAGCAGTGTGAGGAGTCTGCATTCATTTCATGTCTGTCCCAAGGTGAATGGTTGGAGCCATTACAGATTTATGGAGTTTTGTTTACGGCTAGCTGTGGAAAAAATTGAGCAGGTTATTTTTTAAGCCTTTCACAGGGAAGCAACTAGCCATATTCCCTCCTGCTAAGGGCTTTTACTCCAGTGGGATTAAAATTGTTTCTTGAAGTGCATCCTTACAGAGAATGTGAAAACGCTCATGTTTTAAAGGTGGTGTCACCACACCTCTGCTTGGCAGCCAACCAGTCCTTTGTTGTATTAATTTGGAGGTTGCAGAACTTTCTTCCTTTAGACATCTGTCTCTGCCTTTCTTTCACTTAGTTAAAAAATTAGAAACTGCAACCGTTGTATTACCAAATGTATCTACTGGAAGTATTACTGGACATGTGTGTGAGTGCTTTCTTTTCTACAGTGGAACTTGGTGTTATCCATTAATATTTTGCTAGATCTTGCTGCTGTCTCTTTTGTGTTGCTCTTAGTCACAAGAGTCTTTATTTTTTTTTTAAATGTACTGGGCCATAACAGTGTGTATTCTTGCTGGAGAAGGAGACCCTATAAATTTTTACTGTAAATAATCTTTTAAATTAGAATTTAAAGTTAAGAGGAGACAAACATGCAGGAGTGGCAGAGAAAGCATACTTCGTGTGACTCTTTAAGTACATTGGCTGGCAAAATCCTCTGTGCTTTTTTGGCACTTCCTTAAACCCGTCTGAATTTGTGTGGCAATATTACTGTAATTTTGCAGTAAATTGGAACTTGTGTGCCGAGGCACCCCTGGAGCTTTTTCTGATGTTTCCACTGGGTGGTGCTGCAGGAATTCCTTTTTTTTTTTTTTTTCTCTCTTGAATCTGCATTTCCCAGAAAGACGCCTCTAAAATATAATAGGAGGAAGTCCTGATTTAGAAAGTTTTTGCAGTTTCAACACAATGGAAGGACTTGGAGGATGATCTGACAGGAAATGTCCTGGTTGCTGGATGTGGAAAAATTACCAGTATTTTGTATCATACACAGAGTTGGTTTCCTAAAGTGTCCTGGGTATGGATTACACTACTAGTTTGATTTATTACCTTTAACAGAGAAAGTTCTGCATGAAATGAAACCAGGTATACTTACAGACTTAGTTGTGAGCTTGTTTTTTCAAGCCCAATTAAATTAGCAGTAAGATCTCCTTTGATGAGTGTTTGAAAACTTTCTGAGTAAACAAATTGATATTTGTTTTTCCTCCTTTGTGGCAGAATCACTAACTCTTCACCAACCACATCCTATTTATCACCCTTGAAACATCTCGGTTGAGAAATAAAGTGTTAGGACTGACTCAGCCTTTTGCCTTGTTCTTTCAAATGCTTCTGAGCAAACATTTGGACAATTTGGCAATTGTCTTTAACTTCTCATGATATACTCACTGTTAATCAGATGACTTTTCAGTGAAAAATGTTATAGCTGATTGATGATTGTTTTAGGAAAGTTTCTTTTCTTGAGCGCTACTCTTCGGTGTCTGTAATTAAATGCAAAACAAGTATGGCTCAGTTTTTTATAGAAACTAAAATGTAAGAGAAAAATTGTCTTAGGATTTATAAGCTGTTCAACTTTTCATACAGGTGTTCAGTTCAGAAATATGTTTAGAATGTATTTGGAGACTGCCTTATTCCATATTTTTATGTATAGGTACTCTTTGATATTTGTTACTATGGAATGGAATTGTTTTGGTAATTCCCAAAGTTTTTTTTTTTAAACCTCACATAAACTCTTTATTTTCTAAGTACATACTAATGTACTATAAAATGCATTTAGTTAAGCAAAATATCTATTTCTAGTACATATTGAGAAATGGTGGTTAAAAAAATGATGGCAGAACAGTTGTGTTCTTGTGCATGTTACTGCAGTAGTCATCTCAAGGGTTAAAATGAACCTGAGACACTTAGAAAAATAAAACCAGAGCTACTATTACAAACTGGGACAGATGTAGGAGGCCAAGTTTCCTGTGGCCCATTTTCCAGTTTCCTGGCTGCAACCTGCAGAAATAAAGGAAGCTGAATGCTAACGTGAATGAGAAACTTAACAATGGCCCACGTCACGCTGCTTGGAGAAACGTGCTGGACAGAATCAGGATACAAAAGCAGTACGTGGACATATAAAAAATATACACACGTTTTCCAGAGTAGTCCAAATGGTAAAAAAAAAAAGGCGTCTGTTAGTCAGAAATGCTGTGTGCTTGCAAAAGCACACACGTGCCTGTAAGGGAAGTGTAAGTGGAGGTGTGTGCCTGCTGTGATGGGGCTTACAAAAGGGAGCCGAGACTTTTGCAGCTGCTTTGGCTGTAGAAGGAATCAGCAGTTTCTTCATATGCTAAGGGAAATTAATTTCCCTGCCTTAACTCAGTCTCTTAATCCTTTTCATGTACGTGTCTGGTCACCATCTCTCAGTGACTACCTGTAGGGCATAATGCTGGCTAACACCTTTTATGTCTTCCTGATTTAATTGCCCT
The DNA here is from genome assembly GCA_013390025.1 of Pitta sordida. Taxonomy (NCBI): domain Eukaryota; kingdom Metazoa; phylum Chordata; class Aves; order Passeriformes; family Pittidae; genus Pitta; species Pitta sordida. Next base: position 79,392 of record WEKX01012283.1, on the reverse strand, counting down.
CCAGGTGGGGTTTTTTCAGCCTCTGGGCTCCTCAGACAGACTGTCCCACTCAGCCATCCCTCCTCTGTCCCAAGGCCCATGACCTGGTTTTTATAGCTCAGATTCCCAGATGTTGTTCCTCTGCAGACCCTCTAAAGCAAAAGGGGCTGGTTTTGATCCTAATACCTGGGGGTGTAGCCTTCAGAACTTGTTCATGTTGGTTGTCCAGGATCAGCAGTATATCTCTTTACTTTAGAAAGGCTCTGGGGGAACTAACAGAGTGGGAGAAAGAATCCAACTGTGAGACCTGAACTACATAGGAGAACAGAACTGTATTACAGCTGTAACATGGTTGTATGGAAGCTAAGGACCTCTGCAGATGTCCTGAATGCTATAGAGCTGCTTTCCAGCTTTTTGCCCTTTTCTTCTAGCTTTTCCTATGTAAGAGTCCTACAAAACTTAGTGCCCAAAAGACCATCCTGCTTATCTTACATTTCATGCCATAAATCTTTCTAATACTGAGCTTTTGATTTAGCTAGATTTGTCTCTAAGCCTTCTGATTTTCCACTGCCTGGATTTAAGGTGGCTTGCTTATTTGCTTTATTTTATACAGCAGGTTAGTGACTATATTTTTGGACCTCAATGCCACTTTACTGAGTAACGTTTTGTCACATGGAAATTAATTTTGTGTTGGTAAAAAAAATAAATTAATGGAGCTCATCAGCACACGTATTCTTATGTCTTAACTATTTATAGTGTAACTTGCATAATGTTTGTTTGTGCTGGTAGGAGGCAGTCTCCATACACTAAAGGGAAAGACAGTGTTTGGCATGTAGGCCCTTTGCCTAAGTGAGGAATTTGGGTATCCCCTTTACAAGAAAATCATCTCTCAGATGGGACACTGTGCTCTGGGGGTGGCTCTGTCCTTTTCTGCTGTCTTCTTTAGTGAGAACTTAGGGTGTTGACGTTGCTGCCTCTCCAAGTTTAGGCATTTCTGTTAGTCCCTCAGTCTGGTTGAAATGAATAGGAACAGTATTATCAGCACAGATATTCTGAGGTGTCTCCTTCTGGCATCAGTCTTGGACTTAAAACTTGGGGCGTGGAGAGCATGGAATATCACACTGATCATGCAGTTTGTAAGCTTTGCATAGGGGGAAGCACACTGGAAAGAATGTAAATTGTTGATGCAGGTGGTGTTAGTGTGGTTACCTGTCACAGCTGCTGAGAAATGCAATTTCAGAAAACTCAGTCCTGAAATATCACTTTGCTGTCTTAACACAGCATTTCCAAATATAATTCCTTCTAACTATAGCCATGATCATTTGCATCAGCAGTAGGGGAACTGATCACAAAGTAAAGTTACTAGGCTATCTAGGTCAGGTCAAACTAGCAAATTTTGTTTCAGGGCTCAGAAAACATCTTTGGCTGTCAAATGCATTGTATAAATACAGCAGCCGGGACAGGGATCGGGGCGGGGGTGCGCCGCGAGCCCTGCCAGCGGGGTGCGGGGAAGCGGGGACAGGGCTGGAGCTGGCTGTGCGGAGGGGGAGGGGGCGGAGCTGGCACCGCGAGTGGCGAAGCTGGGGGCTGATCAGACTGAGGTCGTGGTAGGATCTGCGCACGCACCGAGGTTGCAGAGCTCGCGGAAAAATCTCCCGCAAATACTGAAGCTTGCAAATAGCGGGTCGTGAATACGCAGGGACTCACTGTATTTTAAAATGGTAAGATTGCAAAATCCGATGTGTCAAAGTTAATGGATTAAAAATTGACTCTCCTGTCTATATGAATTTTGATTTGGCTCTCCGTGACACAGAATAGATGTTTCTAACATAGATTGCCTTTCTCATTTTGTATCATTGATGGGTGTCACTATCTAAATAAGGGTTTTTAAAAACGTATTTTTCTTCCGATCCATGTGGTTATTTATTTTCCCACATTCAAATCTTGTGCTGAGCACAGAAGTAACAGGATAGTTGTTATTACTATTTAATATTAATAAAGAGTTGAATGAAATGTGGTCACCATAGGAAGTGATCGCATCCTAACATCCCTTTCTTTCAAACTAAGGCAAGACACTGAACTCCCTTTGAGTCAGTAAAAATTCAGAAGAATTCGAAAACATTATTGAAATACCATGTTTTCTGAAGATTTCCAACTCCTCTGCATAATAATTTAAAACAACTTTTAACACAGGTACCAGATTTTGGGTTAATTTACATGTCTTCTGATGTATCTGTCATGTGATTCTTTTACTCCACCAGTCAAATGAGGCAGAAGGTAAGGCTTACCTTACCTCACAGAGCAGGCTGTGTGGCTCCACTGTCTTCCCAAGAAGAGAGTTAATACATTGTGGAACCCCAAATGGTGACCCTAGAGAAAGACAGGTTAATACTTTTATTGACCTGATTGGAAATGAAGTATTTTGCATCAGTCAAAAAAAATCCTGTCACTGCAGGATCTTACATTCTTTCTGTTGTCACAGGCAGGATGGGAATTTGTCATGAGCAGAATGAGGGCTTCAGGCAAAGTTTGAGAGAAGCCCTTCCACTGAGTCACGGGATGCAGAAAGGACCTCCTTGCTTTCCAGACATCTCAGAGTAGAGTCTAGATGTGGCCAGATCCAGTCTCAGTCCCAGACTTTGTCAGCAGTTTATTTCTAAAGAATTATATAGGTGTAATTAAACCTTTGTACTACTTTGTCCTGCAGGATTAAGAATGACAAAGTAGATATATTTATATAAAAATAAATAATATATTGTGATACCAGTTAGACAAAAATATCTTAATCAGAATTATTTACTACACAATATGGAAGCTATAACTACTGGTATAGTGCACTAGTTTGAAGCAATATTCAATATTAAAGCTCTTATTTTAAGGTTAGGAAAACCAATTATTAAGTAGAGATTGGTGTTACTCACCCATACCAACATTTGTGGGCAAATCTCTCTCGCTTTGCCTCCAGGAGTAACTTTGAGGGGCATCCTCCACTCAATGGACACACCCTCCAAGCAGGGATACATTAGGAAACTGTCGTTAAAAAGTGGGACTGGGCTTTTATAAGGATTGACTGTCAATCAGATGTCTCCAGGCCAGCTGTGCCATCTCAGCAGCTTTAGGTAAGTTATCAGTACTATCATTTGTTTGTTCCTTTATCAAGCACTTTGTCTCTCACATTTTCACCTCACCATACGGATGTTTAATTTTGGGATTGATAATACAGGCTGGTTTCAGCACTATTCAACACCAAAAGCAGCATGAAGCCCCCTTCTCCATTCACCACTGATAGCTTTGCAAAGAGGGCATTGTTTGATTTCTTTTGCCCCATTCCAGGCAGAACATCCTGCTTACAACTATTTTTCTGCAAATTAGATTTTACAGAATGGAAATGAAATGTAAAGATTAACACCAGTTTACCGAATTTAAGGATTTTACTTCACCTTATATGCATAGCACAAGGCTTGTGTTAAAGCTAGTTACAGCTGTGAATATTTAGTGCAACTCAGACCTGAATATCTCAAGTTTGGTGCTTAGGAGAGAAGGACCCTGCAATTAATGATCAGCTGAAAATGTAATTAGCATGATTTGCCTCATGTAGGAATCATACATGCAGTTGCTCTGTCAGCAATATGGGAAGCTTTATGCAGGAACTCTGGCAGATGGAGGGATGAAGCTCAATGCAGCACTGAGCTGTTTTAATCTCATTTCTGTGGGGACAGACTTGGGTCGTACACAGTGCAAGATTCATGTATATAGCAACTAAGCGCATCGATGCTGAATTCTGAGGTACACAGGTCCTTCATAAAGCTTGTTCAGAGCCACTCACTTGGGAGAGTTGATGGTAAGGCAAGCAAGGTGGTGAGGAGCTGCCTAAATCTAACCCCACTACAGCCCTTGATCCAGGACCTGAAGTGACCCCCAAGGGATTGCGTGCATCTCAGCTGGCTGAAGAAGTGAACCACTTTGAAAAAGGTGGCACTAACCTTTTATGTGTGGCTGATGGAAGTCACCTCTCCTTACTCACTGGGACATCTGGTCATGGAGTGTGTGCCTCGTGTAAGATGCTCTCACCCAGGCTTGTGCTGCTCATGTTGTTTTGCATTACGCCAATGGCCGAGTCACCTTGAGGCCCACACTCAGTAGATAAAATGGAATCCACAACTGTTTGCATTTCACAAATATCAGAAAACAGGCTTATAATGGAAAGTATAGTACATCATTAGCTATACTTATCCTGTGAGTGTTCTTGGGCAGAGATGAATGGGGAGGGAGGAAGCAGCAGCAAAATGCTCTTCGAGTTCAGTTCTACCTAAACTCTCTGAGGAGCCACGATTGCCGATCGTCTGAAGGAAGGTGTAGTTTAAGATCTGGATGAGAGAATTGTGTCTTTGAGGTATTACACTGTTTTGGCTAATGATATGGTGGTGAAGTTGGTATTGGTGCTCCTATAATTGTCTTCCATCTTTATTTTCCTCAGTGGAAGTTCTACTGACAGGTCTTTGTAGCGTGGGACACCTCTACACATTTCAATAAAATTTTAAAGATATTTGTAAGTTACTTGTAATTTTCTAGAGCAAAAGAAGTTCTGTTTGTGATTTCTAGTTCAGAAGTATTGTATGATAAAAGCTGAAATTATGCAGGGTATTGCTGCATAATACATAATGTGCAGAAGCTAGGATTATTTTGAAGGAATATAGTTGTATATAACTACACTTTTTTAACAAAGTAAATTGCAAAATTTATAAATATTAGGAACTATGTATATATGATAAGTATCTGTATATATGATACCAGATTAATAGGGACACTTTGTTATCTATGAAGTTATAGACAAATCATTAGTCAAAGAGGTTAATACTTGCTCAGATGGTGTAGAGTAAAGAAACTTCCAAAGAGTTTAAAGTGAGTGACTTTCAGGCATATTTAATTCTAGCTATACATTTTTTTCTTGCCTTACACTATGTGGAAAAGGATTTGTATAAAATTACTTTGAAGTAAATGCCAACCTTTTAAAGTGCCTAACCATCCATTCAGGCAGTTCTGTTTCAACATCCCTAATAGTCCTGGAGCCTCTGATGACCTTTTAAGGTGCTGTGTAGTTACGATGTCACACGACTTTGCATCAGGGATAGGTGTTTTTGCCCTTGTCATTCAGATAGGATTCTCAGTTAATTACAGAACTGAGGATTTTTCAGAGATAGTAAAACCATCATTAATTCGACAAACCCTTTTCTGGCCAGTGTACTTACAAATTCTTTGGACCAAAACAGAGCTCCAAATCCTGTTTTTCTGTAAAACTATTGACAGCTTCCTCTAGTATCACTAACTTGTTTTACACTAGTGAAGCTTATGCAGTTTATTTATTCTAGTGAACCTTATGCAGCGTGATTTCCTTCGTGCTAGGGCAGTCCTGCAGAGGCAGCTGTTCCCGGAGCCGCCCACTGTTTTGTTCCTGTGGTGAATAGTTGGAAGTGTTGTGCCCTCTTGTGGCCCTCACATCCAGGGAAGCGTCCTGTCCCTGTGCCGTGTCAGGGCACAAACAACAACAATATATTGGTCAACAAAATGAACAAGCGCACTTGTGAGCTTGTCTAGATAAAAGACAAAAATACTCGTTGTTGCATGCAGAGGTAGGTTAGGTAATAATTATCCCCATAGACAATTAACCCAGCAATACCAGCAACAAATCTATGCAACATAACATCCAAATTAAGAATCAGAAGAGGCCAAGAAAAAATTGTGATCCAATGTTAACATGCAAAGGCTGAGAATGTTGAAAGTGGGTGAAAATCTCATTTTGTAGTTCTGTAGTTTGAAAAGTCATTTTAGCTGCATCTTTGTTAAAATGATAAATTGTTATTAGTGATAAGTGCCACGAATTTTAAATTGTGTGTAGGCCTATGTTGAGTGGAAATACAGTCAGTCTTCAGTTTATCCTTTTATTGCAGTGCCTGAACAAAAGGTTTATTCTCAGGAGGACTCAGTAGCACAGACAGCAGAGAAAAAAAACTACTCAAACAACCTTAAACCTGAGACTCAGGCACTGTTAAAAATACTCCTAGTTCTCAGTTGTACATATGATAATGACAGAAAAGGTCCGTGTTAGAGAGAGGTTCCAGTTAAACATAATTTACTTTACTGTGCTTAAGTGTACTGAACTTTCAGCATTCCTGAAAAATGGCTTTTAATGTAATTTCAGTGGATAATTACATCAAGTCCTTTCTCCCCCCCACCCTGTATGTTCATTTGAAGGGTGATTGCTTACATGGAATGGAACACACCAACTGGAGATCACCTTGTACCATGCGAATTATGGGGGCAATCTTTTTCTAAATACTTCCTCTATTTTATGTGTCCCTTTAGAAAATAGCCGTGGGAAAAATACTGAAAGAGGAGTGGAAGACCTGTAGGTCTTGGGAATGTTTGGTTGTAAATTATAAATTATATAGTAGCTTCCCTTTTCTCAGTTACATAGGATGACTCCTACACAGGAGTCATCTGAAATGAGTGTTGAGTGGAACACCTGCTCCCGAATGTTTTTCACACTGTTGCTCTCCTTTGTCCCTTGTAGGTATGGAGAGTGCAATCACACTGTGGCAGTTCCTTTTGCAGTTGCTGCTAGACCAGAAACATGAACACCTGATTTGCTGGACGTCTAATGATGGTGAATTCAAGCTACTCAAGGCAGAAGAAGTGGCTAAGCTGTGGGGACTCAGAAAAAACAAAACTAATATGAATTATGACAAGCTGAGCCGAGCGCTCAGATACTATTATGACAAGGTAAATTTTGTTATTCTCATGCAGACTGAGAAAATAGAACAACTGCCAGTTAATATTTCTCCTCTCTGTGGAAGCTATTCAAAAATTCCTCTAGTCTTTACTACAGACAACAGTACGTATTGAATGTGATCACGGTGGAGGTAAGAGACTAAAAGATGCACAGGAAAACACTGCGCATCCCATTTCCTGAGGACGAGAGATTCTGACCTAGGTTTACACTTACTGATGCTTTTATGCGTTTATGTGTTTGGCTGCCCAATATTTTCTGTAGCTTTTGACAGCAATAAAATAACTCTTGATAATGGAGAACTGTTTGATTATTAGAGCCTGTGAAGGATCTTCTGGAATGTAGGGATGTGGTTGAAAGCAGTAATTCTGCCATGTAGCTTTACCAACAACTATTGCCTGAGTCAGAAACAAGGAAAAGACAATCAACCAACCCAACAGCATAGAGGGTGGGGTGGAGTTTTCACGGGGCACATCTTCTGGACCACAGAGTCTGTTGAGCCTGAGCTTTCTGGTATATCTTTTCTGCAATTGTATTAGGCCCCAATTTGTTAGCTGGAAATACTGTTGTGACAGTACACTGTTACCTCAGCAGGCTCTGACTGTAGCTTCCTCTGGTAAGCTTTGGTGTTTCTAAGAGTTTGGAAATTTTCTACTGTGTCATTTTAGAACAAAATCTGACTTAGCTTCAACATTAGTCTAAATTAATTAGCAGCAATACGTATGAGAGAGCGCTAATGTGATGTCTTACTGGATGAAGATGTAAAGAAAGAGTAGCAAGCAGTGCAGTGGCTGGTCAAGTGGTGGGTGTCAGAGTAGGGCTGTGTTTAGGTTGGTTTGTCAGGATAGTAGTCTCATGCTGAGCTCATCTCTGCTGTAGAGTGCTAAATTTACTCTCAGTTGGGAACTTACCTTCTGGGTATTTCAAGTTAAAATAGCAAATTGTGCATTGATATGGGTTTCTTCATCCAATTTTTCTCCCTTGCTGGATCCACTGAATTTTGGCCCTCCTCCACAGATACACCCATTGAGGTTTGATAGAACTAATAAGGCCCATGGAGTCAGCACATCAAGCAGAACTCTAACTGTGAAGCTGTGGTTTTTTTGTGCACTCTTGGAACCTAGTTACAGGTAGATAATGTAGTGCAGACCTGTTAGCTATTGTTAGCTCCACTTTCAACCTCTTTATTTAAAACTGAAATCTGAAATAATGACATAGTAAACATAGTAATCTGGAAGTATTTAGATTGTTCTGTTTGCTTCTGAATTTCAGACGTCATGAGCATGGCTGCAATTTAGAAGAGGTTAGTAGAGGTTACTAGTAGCTAGCACCTCTGAAAATAAAATTTCAGCAGTATAGTAGGAGTTCATAAGGTCACTGTCACTCTCTTGAAGTGATCCTTCACTTTGATTTTTAGTCCTTGGTCTTATTCTTCAGCATGAAGCAAGGTGGCAACAGTACAACAGAGAATGCACAAATGAGAACAAGGAATAACCAGGATATGTATTAGATTCCTATAACAAAGATATTGAAAGCAAATCTCTCAGGTGTGTAAAAATACCAGAAGGAAAAAATCGTAAAACACAGATACACAAATCTTGCATATTCACCTTTCTCAGTTTTAGACTCCAGTAAATTCAAGGAGTTTCCAAATTGTTTCTCCAGCCTTTTTTGAATGAACATTATATTGCTTTTACTAATCAAATTAAATCTTTTCAGGATTAATTCCTCTTAAATGGCTATTATATATTAATTCCAAGTTACTAGGTTTTATTATTCCCTATATTCTTGAAGATTAAATATTAAAAAGAAGGACTGTTATAGATTTAATATATTAAAAAGGAAAACTTCATCACCATCTTTAGCAGTCTATTCTCATCTTGATTTTCAGAAAAGGTGAGATGAGATTACACAGTAACACCAGTGTTTAGCACAGTTACGGCATGTTTGCTGCCTGCACAAGGCAAGGGAAACTAGATACTGTCTCTGGACTGAGCTCAGAGGACTGTTGTCATGTATTATTTGTAGTGGGCTAATTCTCGAAGGGCAGAGTGGGGCTGGGTGCTATGCAGTCAAACACATCAATCAAAACACATGTTGACTGCAAATTAAATATAAACAATTTGATGACCAGACTTTTCATTACTCACAAGGACTCCTTCTCCTATAAGAATTTACTTAGACCTGTTAGTGTTTTGTCCACTAGAAGACAGATTTTCCCACTTACCAGGTTTCAAAGGTGGCCTGACTGAGAAGGCACAAAAGAATTCAGCGAGGACAGTGCAGTGGCTGTTTTAAGCAGTTGGTGTGATGAATTCCCCTTCACCAAGTGCTAAAAAGGCTTCTGCTCAGCATGGCGAAGCTCGCTTCATTATATGACTCCAACCCCTCTGATTATAAACTTGACTGGGATCAGCGGAGACTGAGTGCCTGCTGGTGCATGAACAGCTTAGCCAGGCAGAGCCCAAGTATGCAGTTAGTGCCTGAACAGACATCGCTTTAAAACAAGGGGTGAGATATCTGTAGCACTTGTCCTCTTTGAATTAATGGAGTGTAATACATAGTTCCTTACTTGAGGCTCCCTTGCCTCTTTTATCCCTTAACCTTTTTTTTAACCCTTATTCTGTTTTCAGTTCCCCCCTCAGCACACATGCACCTTTGTCATCTGTCTTGTCTCTGCTTATGCAGTGCCTGCCAGAGTGGCTGTAGTTTCTTCATCAGGGCTCTGGCTGAGATGATTGATTGCTGTTCTGACAGCTGCTTTCTCCAAGTGTGGCACAAGGATTTTGGCCATTTTTCCAGGAGTTCTGCAGCCCAATGGAGATCATGGCTCCTAGATGGAAAGCAGGATAACCTCTTTCTTCCCTATGTGTTGTGACCAGCGTTTCAACCCCAAATCAAACCTACGGCTATTGCTATTTAAATTCAAGGAGTAACTCCTTTAGCAGAAAACAGTAGGAGCTTTGTGTGTAGATACAGTGTGCTGCATCCTGCAGGTTCCCAGATAGTGGAGAAAGGTGGATTATTGGGAGAGTGCAGAGGGAAAAAGGGCAACTTGCTGTGGGTTTTGAAGTGTGAGAGATACTGGGATAAGATATTAATGGATCCTAGTAGACTGGCAGGGAGTGCTCAGCAGTGCATTCAGTCCTAAATGCTTTCTCTACCTTCAGTTTGGTCTATACTGCATAGCACAGAAGGGCAGAAGTTGAGAAGGGAAGGAAAGGTTCCTTGACATTCTATTTTCCCCTCTGCAGAGCAAAAGGTGAAGGGCTGATGAGGTGAAAGAGCTGCTCTCAGACTTTTGCACTCTTCTCCCCAGCACTGTTCACCAGTTTGTGGGATAAACCAAGATTAGTCTAGACTCTGAGGTAGCCTTAAAGAGCCTTCTGAGATCCTTGTTCCCTCCTTAGCTGTTGGCAGTACTGGATATGTTGGCAGCTGGGTGTGCTGGGGCAAATGGGATAAACATTTTGTTGCAGGCAGGGAAGTGGCAGCAGGAAAGACAGGAGGCAGAACTCCAGACGAGACTTTGTTTGTGTTGTGAAATTCTCAACAGGGACTTCTCTACCTATAACCCAAGTGATGTGGCAGCATGTGAGTTTGAGACAAAGGGCAGTGATGTTTTAGAAATCATGGTGGCACATGGGCTGGGCCTTTCTTTCTTGACTGCCTTCTGCTCCTGCTGCATACAGCTGACACTGAGCTAATGCTTCATGGTCTGTCTGAAATTATTCACCATGGAGAAATAAAAACTGATCGCTGGATAAATGGGGGTTTACAAGCTCTGCCTTTTGCTTTGGGGGAGCACTGGCTTGTTAAAATTCATCATCTGATTGATCTGAACTTAAAAGTAAATTATTTCCAGTACTGGAGAAAAAGAACACAATTAGGACAAGTTCCTGAGCCTGGCTTTGAAAGCAAGCATGACATGCTGTTGAGGCTGATGGCTAGGTTTATGCTAAATTCACATAAATTCACATAAAAAGTGCCCCAGGAAATGTAGAGTAGGGCATGTCTTGATTGTAATTTGCTACCATGATTATGGTTGGCAAAGGTTTGTAGATAATCTGAAGATTCCATTTCCTGTTTCACTTTTTACCCAAATTCTCCCCCCGCCCCCTTATTTCTATTTAATTCATTTCCCCTGTTGCCTCAGAAGAGCAGCAGAACAGATGTCAGATAGTGCTGAGGAGAGGCATCCTGCACTCTCTACCTACTGCTTGTGCCCATTATGTTCACACAACTTCTGCCTGTCAGAAATCTCTTGCAATGCTTTCAGGCAGGGAAACATTTCAGTGCCAGTCCCACACAGAGCACTTGAGCTTGATATGTAGCAGTAGAATACCTAAATGTAAGTAAAATATCAGTAGGGTTAGTAAGTTCCTTTTTGTTCAAGCTGTCCAGTTACTTTCTTTTTCTGATAGCTGTAATAGCAGGTGTCTCTTGAAAATCTCTAAAGGTTTTAAGGCTACTGAAAGTCCCCATGCATATTTCAAGAGGGAAGCCAGTGAGTTTTCCCCATGAGGGTTTTTTACCGAGGGAAGTAGAGCGAATCCAGGAAATTACCTGCAGATACTGACTTTAACAGGATGTAGCAGTTAGGGAAGTCGAGTCCTGAGCAGTTAGGAAAGACAAGAATCACAGTTCCCTGTGTAACCTTAATGTTTGCATGAGGTAGGTTGCATATTTAATTGCACAGTCACACATGGTTGTGATGAGCAGCTAATCAATATTTTGGCATCCTATCTGAACAGTATGTGGCCCCAGTCTGTACTTAGGGAGTGCAATTCAGTCTGTTTGAGTTTTATGAGTTTCAGTTAATGTCTGCCCACTTGTTTAGATGTGTTGGCAGTGTGATGTATTATATATTAATAATACAAGCTGCTTTGTGGTGGTGACGGGACAGAGTTTGTCTGGTGCTCAAGATTCCGAGGTGTCCAGCATATTCACTCCCTTCCCGTAAAAGGTCAAACCCAGTAGCCTGATTACTAGTAGTTCCTATTTTCAATGCCCAAGTGTGGGTGACAGCATGGAAGAATTGTTTTGGGAAGAGGCTCTCTTTCTTGTGTAGTTACAAAACTTCAGGGTAAAGTGATAAAGGAAACTATTACAGTGATCCTCCGCATAGTCACGTTTCATAATTTGCAGGATCTGATTAGTCGCTGCTGATTTTCCAGCGAGTTGTGGGACCTGGCGTGTGCGCAGAACCTACCATGGACCCAGTCTGCTCAGAATTATGTAAATTGGTCCCAGCCGAGAGCCACTGCGGTGTGGCCGGGATGCGTTTAGTGCAAATGTGTTTTTGCACGGCTGGAATTGTCCTCCGCCGGGCTACAAGATGGGGTGACAGGGCTGCCATTCTGTGTGTCTGTATGTGAGAGTGGGGGCACCTTCCCCCCACCACCACCGGCAGTGCCCTTTGTGTGCCCACAGTCAGGCAGGTCCCATGGCCGGGGCCCGGCGGAGCCCAGGGGCCGCGCCCACCACTCAGTCACCCACCAAACGCAGCAGCCCTCGCCGGAGCACAGCCATGTCGGGCAACCCCCAGACAACTGAGACACGCCTCCTCTCAGGACCGTCCTCCAGACCCTATTAGGGGAGGGGGCATGGCTATGGGCGTGGCATACTTGACTACGTAGTGGGGTCGCTATCTTTGCGGATCCCACGACTCGCATGAAGAGGGCCAGACCCAACAGCCCGTGAGTAACGGGGTATCACTGTATTTTGCTTTTGTGAGGTCTTCTCTTAAAATAACTCAGGGGAAATAGAATCTTACAAAGAAACAATAGCAGTGTGATAGAGCTAGAGTACTGGCTGTTTGTTTTGTAGTGGCCCAGGTAAGAGGTGTTAGAAAAGATGTTACTTGAAGGAGCATTAGAAAATCCCTTTGTAGAAAATTGGAGGGAGTTTCTTTTGAGAATGATGTGTGGAAGTCAAGAAAACACTTGACTTAAATGTCATAAAGGTTGTTATAAAGTGGAAAGATGGGAGTAAAGAGTAAAGAATTTGATAATCAGTAAGAGGTGATAGGTAGAGGAGAAAAACCAAGAACTCCTGTCTCGAAAAGAGTAATAAAATAGTTCATGTTTGATGTGAGAGAAAACAGCTGTCTTTTGAACTGCATTTGAGAGAGGAGAAAACCTGGCCAAAGGTGCCAGCCAGAGAAATTTCCTTTATCTTCCAGATGGAGGTGAAAGACTGAAATACAGCTAAATGAGAGCTTTGGTCTTCCAAAAGTCAGTGCAAATGCCCAGTGTAGTAGCACCTCTGCCTCCATCAAAAATTTTACAAGATCTAACTTCTACACATGGTATAAAAAGCATAACTGCAAAATCTATGATGTTAACAGAATCTGCCTGTGCATGCTGATGTGGACACCCCTCCCTGTCTTTCAGAGCAAACCATGCAGCCACAGGTACCTCCTGCCAGCTTACCTACTTCAGACACTGGAATGTGAGCAGCCTTCTCTTTGGGTTGGATAGAGTCCTAGGGGGAATTTGTAGCTAAAGTGTCTGTGCACATGTTGCATCCCTTGGGACTGTTGGCGCTAGGGAACTTGCAACACCTCCAGGTGGGAGCTATGAGCAGCAACTACAGCTGTGGTTTTTCTTCTTTCCTGAGCAGGAATGTTTACTACCTATAGACAAGTTCATCCTGCTCTGCCATAAATTTTGAGATCTCAAGCACCCTGATTAGACATCGCTTCCTGGGAGGAGGGGAAAGGTCCCAATCTGGTCTTCTTGCTCCTGAGACCCCTTGTTAGTCTCAGGTTCAACTGGGAAGTGGATCCCATTTCCCAGCTCAGTCTCCTGAGTGGCTCCTGCAGCCAGTGAACTTGCTAGCTAAGAGGTTTGAGCCAAGCCAGTAAAATCCTTCAGTCACGCTGGTAGTATAGTTATGCATCTGCTCTAAAAGGTTCAAATAGGGAGTAGGAGTCAGAGCTGATGAAAATAAAAGACAAACACATCATAGATTTCAGGAGGGCTTTCAAAAGTAGTAGTGCGTGTGCACAGTTGATTCCCCCACCCCATGTCTGGTTTAAGATGTGGGGTACTGCAGGCCACTGAGCCTTTGGCATCCAGGTCCTCCAGCTGCTCTGTGGAGAAGGACAGGGTAGATACCCATCCCTCCAGCTGGCTCTTGGGTGAGGCTGGTTTTGGAGAGGCTTGTGAAACAAGTGCCTGAGGTGCTGGGGTGTGAATAAGCCTGAGCCCCCAACACGGCTGATGTGCTGGAACAGACATTAGGCAGGGCTCTAGCCAGTTTGTGTCAGCAGCTTTCAAAGTACTTTTCAACAGGGTGGGATGATCATGTTTGCTGTAGTCCCTGTTTTAAAGACTGGGGACAGGAGGGGAAGTGTAAAGTATTCAAGTGAGGAATAGTCAAGAAGCCAACAGAAGAGGGGCATTCCCTGCTCCCTGCCCTTTCTCTGAGTGTCAGAGAGTGCTGTCTCTTGGTAAGAATTTTTTTTTAAGCTGTTGGATTGGAGCCCCTGCTCTTGGCCTAGTTGCTCATTTCTCCTCTCCAGCAGCTGCACTGGCCCAGCCTTCCCTGGCTCCCAGCAGCCCTGGCCAGCAGCCACTAGCACTCATTGCAAGCCTGCTCATGAGAGAATTTACCTAGAAAATTCATCAACAGTGAAAAAGAAAGGGCTAAATGTGCACAGACATTTACTGTCCTGCTATCAAGCAAGTGGTCTAGTCTTTCTGCAAATGCAGTCCTTAATATAAGGAAGCATTCTTTGGCCTTTAAAACTGAGTGAGGAAAACCCTGCTCGTCATGGTGCCTGTCACCGTCTTCTGTGGTTTGAGCCATCATAGCTCAGAATGATTCTGACAGATCACTGAGGTGATGGTAGAAAGAAGCTGCTTTTTACCTTCACTTCAATTATTTGTCAAAAAATACAGAAAAGTCAGTAGCATTTCAGAAGCACTTCATTAATTTATGTCCCTGTTTTCTCTTGCACACTGATGGAGATTTCCTCAGGCTATACTTTCAAGAGAAGCCTGCAGAATGCTTGAGGGAATCTGCACTTGAATCCTTTTCATCTCCAGCCATCGTTAAGTGGGCCTTTGCTGCAGACTAGCGGAGTCAGAGGAGCAGCATTGTGGCCTTCTTAAAATCTAACTGTATTTAATAATAACAAAGGAAGCATAAACTCGACAGCCTGTTCAGTTTCTTTTTATAGTAATGTTGCCCTGTTTCAATCCTGCATCAGTATAAAAGTCCCACCCTTAAATACATTTAATCTTTTTCTTCTGAAAGTCACATTTTCCAAGGAAGATCTCAGTTGCCAGTGGTTAATGTAACAATAACTCAAAGTTGCCAGAAGCAGGGGGGGTATTATTTTAAATTAAAATACATATATATATTTAAAAAAAGACAAACCAAATCCATTTTGGGTGTTTCCTTTCATATGTGAGTAGTTTGAAGGTTTTGGCTTTAGGAAAAGGAATGCAATGTTGAGAGTGCTGAAAAAGTGCATCCATCCTAGGTCTCACCTAGTTAGCTGGAAAAACATCTAGGCCAAGCCCAAATTAAATGAAAGCTCATGCAGACTCAGATCCAGTGTGCTAACTATTTGTCTTGGATCTTTGTAGGGCAAAAAAAAAGGCATTGCAGCATCTTCCGGGTGGGTAGATATGTGTGCAATTCAGCATGGAAAAGGGCAACTTGGTGCCTTTAGTCTGAGCGTGCTGAATTTAATTCTCCTCCTTGCTACAGATCTGTGTTATCAAATTAGGAAATGACTTTTTCCATTTGTGCCACAGCTCCTGACCTGTGATGCAAGGCTGCACCCCAGAGCTCTTTGCAGGATTAGTTTTGTATTCAAGAAAGTGCCTGAATGAAATGCCAGGACATTCAGACAGGTGAATTACAGAGTCCAGTAACTCAGCTGGAAGACACAAGATACCCAAGTGCAGATTTTTCTTTCACAAAATGAGCCTTGCTTTTGTGACAAAACAAAGTGTGATAAAGGCTCTACAAGTATCCAGAACTATGTACTGGCTATATATAAAATAGGGATGAGGTTTGTATTCCTTTTTTTCTTTTCTTTTTTTTTTTTTTTCTTTCCAGAGGGTTTTACAGAGGTGGTTTTATCCCTTAGAGACACTAGAGAGTACTTCATACTCAGGGTAGTTGGTGTCAGTTTTGGGAGGCATAATTCAAGGAGTTTGCCTTTGTTATGGAGTGCAAATACGTAGTGTCATAGCTTGAGTCTGTAAGGCAGCAGAATTGGTTTTACTGGAAATAAAGTATTCCCAAGTTGCTTCAGAGGAAGCAGAAGTAAAACAGGTCACCAGTAGGTCTTTATCACCTCGTGTTGGAAATCTTGTTGGACATGTGAGGAGCAGGGGTGGACTCTCTGGCAGAGCAGCGGTATTGGAATGAGCTGAGAGTGATTGGTGTTAGGAGCCCCATGAAATGACCTGCTTAGCTTGATGAGAGAGCAGTGCCCCCCTACCCTTGAGTTTGCTGTACTGAGTGCCTCTAAAATGCTGATCTCTCTAGCCTCTTCTTTTATATTTGCAGAACATCATCAAGAAAGTGATTGGACAAAAATTTGTGTACAAGTTTGTCTCCTTTCCTGAGATTTTAAAAATGGATCCACATGCTGTGGAAATCAGCAGAGAGAGCCTTTTGCTGCAGGACAGCGACTGTAAGATGCCTTCCGAGAGCAGGGATCAGCACAAGCACAGCTTGTCAGCACTGAAAAGCACAAGCCGTAATGAATATATCCACTCTGGCCTGTATTCCTCTTTCACTATCAACTCTCTGCAGAATCAGCCAGACCCTTACAAGCCAATCAAAACAGAAAAACTTGAGGAGAAGTCAGAAGGAAACACACCAGTTGAGGAAGTTCGGACTGTTATCAGATTTGTGACAAACAAAACAGACAAACAAGTTACGAGGCCCATGGTGTCCTTGCCTTCTACTTCTGAAACAGCAGCTGCCTCTGCTTTCCTCAGCTCTTCAATGTCAGCTAAAATATCTTCCTTAATGCTACCCAACAGTGCCAGCATTTCATCTCCATCGTCATCTTCCTCTAGGTCGCCATCTCTGTCTCCCACCTCGCCCCTCCCTACAGAACACAGGAGCTTCTTCCTTGAGTCCAATTGCCATGACTCAGATTCCCTTGAGCCTCTGAACCTCTCCTCAGGCTCCAAGACAAAATCTCCATCTCTTCCCCCAAAGGCTAAAAAACCCAAAGGCTTGGAAATCTCCGCCCCACCTATGGTTCTCTCCAGCAGTGACATCGGTTCCATCGCACTCAACAGCCCTGCGCTTCCTTCGGGATCCCTGACTCCAGCTTTCTTCACTGCACAGGTAAGACCTGCCTATCTCCAGGCATTTCCTCCATGTGGCCAAAAGCATTAGCTCTATGTGTCTGTCATCATCTGATGGGGGGAAAAAAACATTTGGGAAGGAGAGAAACGTAGCAGTGGTAACAAGAGGTGGAAAGTAGGTTCTTCCCGGGGTTTGTTCTTACATGAGTATGGGAAAAGCCCGTCAGAGTTTACACCCTGCCTGAAAGGATAAGGAGATGGGTAGCCAGTGAATTCTTTATCAGCTCAAACGAGCCTCCAGGTCTACAAAACAAACAGGAAAAAGTCAAAAAGAAAACCATAGGGATTTTGTAGATCACAGCCTGAGCATGTGCATTGTGGGATGCTTGGTTAGTTTTCTCTGCTAGATGTTGTATCCATTCAAACTGTGACCTTTTTGTTAATTTTATGGAGCAAATTAAGTAGTTTCTGGGACAGGCTCTGAGAGCAGTATCAATTACCAAAGTTGTTCAGATCCACAGAGTACTTGACAGAGCTTCTCTTCAGCACAGACCTACTGAATAATTAGAAGGTTATTTTTTTCTTTTGATTACTTATTTGTGGTAAGGTCAACAGTGAGTTCTCATTTTCAAGCAAGACTATGGAAAAAAATTCGGAGTTCAGAGCAGAAGAGGAACATTACAAAGATACAACTCAGTATGTTCTTTGTGAGTTTTGTCTTACAGTGCCACTGCAAAATTAGACAAAAAAAATTACCCCAATGTGGAACAGCCCCTGAAAGAACAATTGATACAAATATTAGCATTGATGTAACAAACCAAACAGTAAATACAGGCGTGTTACAAGCTCTCGCTCACTTCAGGCTGCCTAGGAGCCATACTGTATCCCATTACCTCTTCCCTGTTTAAAGGCGTTAGTGTCTCATGCAGGCAGCATCGTGCGCCTGGGTGGCACAAAGTGAGAGTGTTGGCAAGTGCTCTGGGCCAGCACAGCACTTGCTCTTACTGACCTTTTCAGCTGGCTGCAGAGCAAGTTTGTGCGGTTCAGGCTCACCTGTAAGCCACCAAGATACAAAGTTGTATCACCAAGAAAGAGGATTTCGTGGGCTGTCACCTGTAATTTTTGACATAATAAAGCCTTTAAGCAAAGTTATGTTTGGCAGGAAGAAGAGAAGTGTGTCAAACCAAAACTAAGGTGCACTCACAAACTCTTACAACCTCTAACTGTGGTATAACCACAGTATTTTGCCTGTAGGGAGAAAAATCCTAACAAGTCACATCAGATGCCAGGCAGACACAATGACAACATGGGTTACAAACCCACTTTAAATTTATTGCTACTCGAAAACACAGTATGAGCAGAGATTTGTTTCCTCATTTTGTAATTATTTCTTTGAACATTTAATTTTCCCATTCCTCTGTAAACTGGTGTAGAAGGAAATTAGGTAGAGGATGGTGGCACTCCTTTAGCAAGAGGAAAATCCACTTTAGTACAGTGGTAAGTGTCCCCACCTGGTGTGTGGGAGACCCGGGTTCGATTCCCACCAGGGAGACAGTGTTAAGAGTTGGACTCGATGATCCTTGTGGGTCCCTTCCAACTCAGAATATTCTATTCTATGATTCTATTCTATTCTATTCTATTCTATGACTAGCTAAAGCCATCATGACTGTAATACCTTGATGCAAAATACAGTATCTAAAACCATAATTTAGACTGGAAGGCTGCTGTTCATCCCATTATCCAAGGAAGAACATGCATCAAAATCTCAAACATTCTTGGTTTATCAGATCACAGTAGGAGACACCTGGTGCAAAGGGGCAGGTGCAGAACAGGATGTCTGCTGTGTGTTGGCTCACAGAAGGTCCTGTTGCCTGAGAGGGTATTTCAGATGGCTTTCCACTGTACCTGCTGGTCCTGAGAAATACACTTGGGTGGAGCCCTGTGAAAGGGCACTTGGGATACACAATCAATTTCAGAACAGAGAAATGGGTTTGAAGATGTCAGAGCATACAGTACTGGACTTTGGGAGAGAAATGTCAGCTTTAGCACTGGTTACATTTACAGCATGCTGCTTCCATAGGGACAAAGCAGTGTGCCTGCAGCCAGCATGTGCATGCTCCTTCTTGTATCCACAGACACCATCCAGGCTTCTGCACGTGCCTAATGACCTGGCAAGTAATATATGTGTGACAGCACTTGTCTGTTATCTAACAGCTAGAAGTGAAAAGATTGTACTTACACACGTTATTTGTCAGAAGTCAGGAGCCATGAGCATCATTGCTTAACATAATCCTCTCTGTGCAATGAATTATTTCTATTTAAACTCTTCCTATATTTAGATAACAATGACCTTTTTAAAGTAGGAACTTCCCAATGGGTTCCACATCTAATGCCAGATGTACAGCTGCATGAGGGCAGAAAATGAAGTGACACATCAATTTCCACATGTAATTTAGTGACAGCCTATCCTATGGTGGTGTTTACACTTAGGTTTCCTCTGGTGGCTTTGATGATTGGCTGATGGTGATACTGAGAACAAGCCTGAGAGGCCCTATGCTCTTTTTGCATTAAATATTAAACAGATTTGGAGGCTTGCTTTGGCTGGCTCTTGGCTCTGGTAGGATTGCAGACATTAGTGCTGGGCTCATCAGAGGACATGAACTTTTGCTTAATGCTGTCGTTAGGCATGTAAGCATGCTTCCAGAGATGAATGGGGGCAACTCAGTTTCAAATCTCCTGTCTCTTTCTGAATACAGTGATCCCCTGGAATTTTCTGGGGGTCGGGTCTGGGCAGGTCCTGCGAGTTACAAAATCCGTGAAGATACTGAACCCATGAACATTCAACTCCTCCCTGCCTGCAGCCACACACCCTCCACTAATAAGGTCTGGAGGGGCGGTCCTGGGAGTGTGGCTCGCACTGTAGCACCTCATTAAAGTGGAGGAAGCGCCCTTTGGTGCTTCCTGGCCACGAAATCCGGGGTGTGGGACATTCTGCGCATGAGTGTGGTCTCACAGCTCACTGAAAATCCAGCCGCGATTAATTGAATCTGCAGATGTGTGTAATTGCTTTGGCTATATCTAGGTAGGAGTGAACACCTTCAAATTTTCCTTGTTATGTTCAAAAGACCCTCTCAAGAACTGCATTTTCAGTTCTGGATATCTGGAGCTTCTTAGAGAAACTTAGAGGTCACTGGAGTTCATTGTGCAGCTGGCACAATACTGTGTCCTTAGTTGAATGTTGTTGTGTCTTGCTGCTTACATGTCTGGTTTTAAGGTTAGTAGGCTCTCCTGTAAGTAGATCTGAGTATTTATCCTGACCTAATTCAGTGCATTGTCAGTCTTGTAAATCTCCATCGATAGCCGCCTGCCAATGGAGCGTCAGCTGGTCATACGGCACAGGAGAGGGGCTCTCGCTGGTGCTGCTGATTTGCTGCCTCATGACAGCACCGTGGCAGGGGAAGAGTGTCTCTAAGGAAGCTGTTCACAAGTGCCTGCTTGTCAAGTTTCTTTTTCTCAGGTGTCTTGATAAGAGCTGTCACTTGGTGAGATCAAGACAGAAGTCTCCTCCTTGCCAGGCCTCCACCCACTCTTTGCCCCTTCTGTTGTCATGCAGATACATCCCAACCTGACTTCATTGGTGTCCTGTGACCACCACACCTGCTGATTTACTGCATTAACACCTTTTGCTTTCCCAGTGATACCACAGGTTTATTACTCCTTTGGACATAACTCTAGTTTCTGCCATGGGATTTGGTGTTTCTGATCTACCTTCTGCAGCACAAGAAGTATCCTTTCCCTGCTTCTTCTGAGATTCCTTAGAGTAACCATCCCATTCGAGAACAGCTAAGCTCTTTGTATCAAACAGCCTTTCAGACACCTGAATCACTGGGAGGACTTTAATGTTTGCTGTTCCTTGTTTGCTATTCCTTGTCTACCCCATCTCTTCTGCTGATGTTAAACTAATTGTTTGACCTTGTTGTGAACTCCAGTGCAAGCATGTCACAGCAGGTCTGTACACCTGTGCATTTGCACAGAGGCTCAAACACCACAGCTCGTCCCTTAGGTACTGCTTTGCAAATAATGTCTGGCAGATTTTAAAATCCCCATGACCAGGTACCTCACTGCAGATCCCTGTTAATGGGGTGTGATGGCCTACAGTTGTTAAGTGAGACCCCCAGCTGCAGTTGCCATGTGTAGGAGTTTATATGTATTTCTGTCCTGATGGAAGATTAGCAGGGACCAGAATGCATGACATGCTGGTTGCTACAGGGGAATCACAGAATATTCTGAGTTGGAAGGGACCCACAAGGATCATTGAGTCCAACTCTTAAACAGCAGGAATCCTGGCAGGAATCGAACCGAAATACTTCATCTCTTCTGTCTTCTATCCTCTCTTTACATCTTTTGAAGTCTGGACCACTGGATGTCCCAGTGCAGATCACTGAGGCTATTCCACACAGCAGAGGCTCTTCTCCTACACTCTTACTTGCCAAGTGTGTACTCAAATCCATTAAGCGCTTTGCTAAATAGGACTGATTTTGATAATTAGCATCAAGATTACTGGTGAGATGACCTCATTATGTGGGATACTTTTTTCAAAACTGTCACATCACTTCCATGTTATTTTTTTGAACAATAGAAGTTACTCTGGATACAGACTAATTCAAGTGATTCTTCATTTGAATCAATATTTGCATGTGCTGTAACTCTACCTCCCCTCCAATTGTGCTTTAGAAATGCTGCAGGCAATCCTGGCAATTCTTGTGCACCATGGCGCTGTACAGAGACACCTTCGAGGTGGGAAAAGCTTCAGATTCTTAATTCTTGCCATTTTGGTTCTTTTCAAACAATCAGCTCTGCTCTCCGCTGTCCCTCTGGGCATCCAGCCCAAACACCTGCCTGTCACTGTGGCAGTCTGTGCACTGCCGGTTTCTTGAAGCCTCTTCCATTATGAAGAGGCACCATCAGGGGAGTAAACTTCAAGGGCCAGCAGTGACTCTTTTGGCTCCACATGTGATGGCATTAATACTTGGGCAGCTGCAGTCAGGCCAAGTAATTGCTGCCTTTCCACAGCTTAAAAACTGATTCTGGAGGAGCCTAGGCAGAGGTGTCAGGCATTGGAGCACACTGATACTATTCTGCACAGCTGCATGAACAGGGTTCACAAAAATGGTAACTGCTTCTCCTTAAGCAAATATAAATTAAATCAATTTGCATATGAAGCAGTGTTAAATGCGCAGGTATCCAGTACTGACCAGTGCAGAGACAGGATGCAGGGCTGGATTGGCATCTGCTGCTGACCAAGTGGAATTCACTGGGAAATAGAGCCGGTACATGATGTGTAAGACTGTAGAGGTGGTGACTCCTCTGTGGAGTTGTAACTCCTGGGATATGTGTCATGGGGTGTTTTTTGTCTTGCAGACCCCCAGTGGATTATTGCTGACCCCCAGCCCACTGCTGTCTAGCATTCACTTCTGGAGCAGCCTCAGCCCTGTTGCTCCTCTGAGTCCTGCCAGGCTGCAGGGACCAAATACTCTGTTCCAGGTAGGTCTTTCCAATGCACAGGTTTCATTGCTAGAGGTGCACACATGGAACAGACATTGTGAGAATATCTCCTCACATGGTTCTGGGGTTTTTCAAAAAGAATAAGAAAATACAGGAGTTAAGAGGCGCATCTAAAGAGAGGCCTACTTACTTGTACCTTCTTTAAATCCTTGGCAGCATTGTCAGAATGTACAGGGTGTGATTATGCTGCAGCAAGCAGACACATGCTGTGTGAAGGAAACAGAAATAAATGCTGGATCACAGTAAGAGCAGCCAGCTGAGCCCTCAGAGCTTCAGGAAGAGACTGCAGACCAGTCAGAGACCAGCCAGGAGAGGGGTGGAACATGGCTCTGGGACAACCAAGAGCAGTCTAGGTCTCATACAGTAAGGTGGGTGTAGGTTTATCCTTTTGTCTTAATGAGCTTCTTCTCACTCAGAGACATGGTTGTACATCATTACAATAAGAGCACTCTGAACCTGAAGGCTCCATTTCCAGTTCTGCAAATTAACCGTGTGTCCTCAACCAAGGAGGTACCTCTGAGCATGATCTTTCTGTAACAGCAGGAAGACAGCATTGTATCTGCTCTCTCATGGGTATTGGTAGAGTGAAAATCTGTTTTATAGAGATGTGATAAATACAAGTTCCTAAGTAACCCATGAAGGCCACAGTATGCAGCTACAGCCTTTAGTTGAGTTTTAGGAGGAAGAGGGTGGGGATGGTTTTAGCAGGTCCAGCTATAGCTGCCACAAAACAGCCAGTTCATTAAGCCACAGAAGAAATGACACTGTTCTGCTGATTGGCAAGAAGCACAGGACCCCAATGGCCATCTGTGCAGCTGAAGAATGCAGGGACACTCCTTAAATGAACACCTTGACTGCTGTAGCAGGCCAGCACTACAGAGGAGGAGGCTACTGCTAGACAGGGACCCTGCATTAATCTCTGAACCTTCAGGGAGATTGACTGCCCAAATCCAGGGCTGGGCTTCAGCTCATGTGCTCTGCTCAGATACAGTCTGCCCTGGAGTAGTAAGCCTTTCCACCTCCAGTGGGACAGCTGCATATGGAGCTCAGGGCTCCTGATTTGTGTTTCAGATAAACTCATTAATCCTTATTGGAACTTAATTTTGCACACACGGTCAAAACCAGGAGACATTTCATCTGAGAGAGAAGTGCGTGTACCAAGGCCTGGAATGAGCTTGTATGGACACATGCTGTCCCCCTCCTGTGGGAACTGAAAGTGAGGAGTGGCCTTGGCTTTCCCTTCTGAGAGACCCAAAGGGCCTAATAAACGATGTCGGATTCAGGCAGAGGCCACAATGACAAGCTGTAGGGCACAAAGCTTTATTTTAACTGAATAGGAAATGAAAACCACAGCTGAAACCCGGCCAACCCCATCAAGAACTGATGGGTCAGCCAGCGTGGGCGTCAGGGCAGAGCTCTCCTCAGGCTGCCCGCACAGGCCAGCCCACACTCCATACAGCTACTCAGGGAAGAGCTTGTAATCGAGGTCTGTGTTTTAAGAAATCTTGGCAGAAGTCAGGGAAACATTTCCTGAGGTGTGGTTTGGTTAAAAGAGAGGTACCAGCCAGTCCTGGCCACACCAGGAGTGTGGTGTCAGGCCACCCCCCAGCACCTGCTGCTGAGCTGGCGCCGCTCGGCCTGACTTTGAACAGAATGGTGGGAGACAGGTATCCTTACGTAATATCTCAGTGGAAGAGTAAACTTGTTACAAGGAGATAATATGCATGTGTAGAGAGTGCTTACACCAGAGCTGGCTAATGAAGGACTGATCTTACAAGGGGTAAAAATACACCAGATCTTGAACCCGAGAGCTGTTGTTCAGCTTTGCTTCTCTCAAGCCAACAGAAACCCAGTGCAGCTCATGGAACTGGGCCTTGAGGCCAGATCAGTATCAACCACTGGGATAATTCCTGCTTCATGCTGCAGCAAGTTTATTCCACCTACTTGTTTTACTTTTTTCAGGTCAGATGTTAAGAACTAGTCAATACACATCACTGCAGGCAAGTTACAGTCAGGATGCTGTTGTGAACTAGGAATAGACAGCTTCAGTGTTGAATAAGTATTTTTTTGCACTGTATTTCAGAAGCAGTAGATTAATAATTCTGATTCACATGCTGAATGATCCAGTGTAGCTATAGATTCTCAGTGAATATGGAGAGAAACTCTAATTATTTAGGAGTAATTTTCCCCACGCTTTGTATATTCCCAATTGTGCTTTTTCTGCCCTAAAACTACATTTCTACTTTCACTTTTGCAAAGCTCTTTCCTGGATAGTTTTAATGAAGGGCAGACAAAACGGATGTATTGTAATTAATACTGTAGGCTGAAAAACAGTTTTTGAAACAGAATGGATGACAAAGATTTCTTTACAATGCTCACTTTCCCAGGGTGATGATGAATGTATTATGTGAACTTTTATATAAAATATAGCAAATAATAGATTTCTGTATCCCTATACATGTACAGATTGTTCATGTTTTGTCCTCCATTTTGCATTCCTAATGGCTGACGCAGGCATTTGGTATATCTTACTGTACGGACACCTCAAGTCTTGAAACCATGCTAAATCCATGTGCTTCTGGGCTGATTGCTTTGAGATAAAGCGTTAATTTTTACCTTTTGGCCTCTTAACAGTTTCCAACTCTGCTAAATGGTCACATACCAGTGCCACTCCCCGGTCTGGACAGAGCCTCTTCACCAGTACTGCTTTCTCCAAACGCTCAGAAATCCTGATGATGCCTCATCACACCAAGGATGTACTGGTGGATTTAACACTTCATTCCTATGGGCTAGTTTTTCCTGTGTTATGAGAAGGACATTGTGAAACCCTTTATTACTTTGGTTTGCACTTTTCATTACATGGATAATCTACTTTTATTATGTTAGCATTTTTTAACAGTGTTTATATATAGAAGTATATATAAATCTGTTACGCATTAAATGAGTTATAATTTTTTTATATCATAGCTCTCAAGTGTTGAACACTTCTGTTGTTGATGAAGTACTTAATGGTTTGCAACAATGTATCTAACAGGGATGTGAAGCTTCTTTTTAAT
Source organism: Pitta sordida (assembly GCA_013390025.1). NCBI lineage: Eukaryota > Metazoa > Chordata > Aves > Passeriformes > Pittidae > Pitta > Pitta sordida. The sequence continues at coordinate 53,716 of WEKX01012283.1, read as the reverse complement.
CCCTTTTTCTGCATATTATGCCTTGTGCTTGTGTAAACTATAACCGGCTGTGCCTTCTTTTGCATAAAGTCACGTAAATGATTTATATATTTTCTAGTATTAAGATAAAAAGTTGAAAGAAAAAAAACCTAGTATTGAACAGCCCTATGGTAGTACTTCAGTATTTTCTCCACAGATAGGCCATATGATGCAGTGTATTAACGTACCTTTGTATTAAGTGCTTTCAAATTGTATAAAAATAGCCTTATAATTTTTGTTTGCTGAAGAAATGAAAAACGTAATCCATGTTACAGTAGTTAGGAGTAACAAAGCCACATGTACACATTTATGCCCAAGTTCTTCTGGCAAGTTGCAACAGGGAGGAACTGGGCTGTTGTGTATGTCCATGAGATATTTCCAGCATTTGAGAATATTTTTGTAGAAAAGGCTACATTGCTCAGAATTTATTTGGCCTATACTTCTGATGAACTGTCAACATTACAGCTGGAAAGACTGCAGGTAATTTCTGTCCTCCCAGGGACTGAGGATCATTCCTGATAGAGAATTTCCAGGTGCTTTGTTCAGCCGTGCCAAGTGCCTTCTACCACTTCCCTGGAGAGAGTGTTGTAGCTTCTCAAGCTCAGAAGGTCACATTTCTCCTTCCCCCAAAGCTGGAAAAGTTATAGGTCTGTAAATGAATGCCTGGTGCTTGCAAAGAGGCAGAGACTGTACATGTGGGATGTTTATGTATAAACAGCTGAATCCTGGATGAAAAAACAGCACTGTGTTACTATGTATTTGCAACTTGAATTTACTGGGTATGTTCTCTGCCTTGAGGTGATGTCTTAGTCATCCAAATGTCAGGTTAGGATTAGGCCAGACTCCCTGGCACCACAGATTCTAATCTTGGCAGGGCTGATGCAAATCTTCGTTTTCCTGAGGTGGCTAAATTGGGTTGAATGCAGCTTTACCATATACATTTTCCAGATGAGACCTTCAAAAACCAAACCAAAATCATAATCCTGTTTGTGACAGGTCATTAGAGCCTCTACTTTGCTTTCTGTCCAGAAGTCCATTCTTTTTGAAATGTATGCAGTGAGTTGTCTGCTGATTTTCTGCTTGGATGCATTTCAGTGATGATGTGTGTAGTTAATTGTAAAGTGCTTTTTGGATCCTTCAACCTGAAAGGTGCTAAATAAACATTTTATTAATGCAGTTCTGATGTTGAAAAGCCATTTTTGGGGCAGAGGTGGTCTGACAAAATTTTCCTCAGGAATTTTCCTCAGGCTCCTGGATTGCACAACCAAAAATGACTCCTCAGTTCCACTCAGTAATGGACAGGATAAAAACCTGCTGTACCTCTATGAGGTACCAGTTGATAAACAGAGCAATCAGATGCAAGACAGAAGAACGGATGAAGCACTTGGGAAGTCATGTACTCAATCCAGCATTTTAAGAGCTCCAAGCCATACCACCCCACTGGGTCAAAACCAGAACATGAACCTACACAAGATTTATGAGTGAAGGCAAACTTTATACAAAGTGAAATCAAAACAGGTTGGAAGAAAATCCCATCAGTTACACTGTGCCCTGACTAGGCTAGTGGAGATAAATCACAAGGGCTATCAGATCCAACATTTCTTTCCCAATGCATTCTTCCCAGGTACACAGAATATTTTTCAGTAACTAAGTTACCAAGAGGCAAATATTTCACATTCTAGGGCCAACTCCTGTGTTGTTTTTTAAAAAGCATAAATACTTACTTCTATCTCTAAGGCAAGGACAGCAGTACACCCTCATCTTGTACCCACGGGTGTAGCCAATGGGAGAAAATGGCATGAGATGGACTGTTTCTCACTGTGAGTTTAAAAAGGTAGATACTCCTGAAAACTTAAATCCTGAGTATCACACTGCAATAAACCCAGATAAATACGAGAGGAGGGAATGTGTGAAAGAGATTCTTAAAAGCATCTGGATTATCATTTTATTTCTTCAAAGCTTTTATTATTAAGAAGGCAGATTCTTTTCTTTTCAGAAAGCTCAACACCCCCACAACCTTCCTTCCTACTTTCTTGCCCATGAGATGTTTTTAAATATAGCAGAAAACAGCAATTCTGGGACAAAATCCTGTTTCAACAAGTTATTTTAAAGGATCTGAGAGAATCCAATGAAACTTAATGGAAGACACACAGAAACTGGGAAGCAGTGCTGTCTTCTCATCTTTTAGAGAATAACAAAATAACACATCTTTTACTAATTAACTTTTCCATTCAAAAGAACAGGTATTCAAAATTAAATCTGCCTTCTAAACTGGACAAATATGTGAAACAAAATTTTTTCCTACTGGGAATTTACACAAATGAAGTCCAGCCTCTGAAGTCTAACACTCAGGTAGAACACTAGATGGTTATGGTTTAAGCTTTGAAGAAAATACTCTTAAAACCTTCTACTGAATTTTATTAACAGGCAGCTTTTTAACTGTAGAGAAAAATCAAATAAATGTTTTTAAAATAAATACTATGAAAGTGTCAGTATTTCTAGTGGCAAAGAGCTCAAGTCAACAATCCTGGAGGACAAAATGGGAGTTATTCTCTCTTCAGTATTCTTCACAGTAATTGCAGTTTAGTGATACACTTTATTCATGCTTTAGCAGTACACAAAATGTTTCCAATACTATATATACTACATAGGCGAGGTGCACCATTAGCCTGTTGTTGGCTTACCTGTACACTGGGTTTTTTTCAGAAAAGCAGGTATCCACCAGTAGGGCCACAGCTACAGGGCAGCTTTGCCAAGAGACTGTGCTCATCTTCCGCTCTGGCACAAGTAAGTGGCTTCAGTTCTCAAGAAAACTTTCAAGGTGGGGGAAACAGTGATGGGTGATTAAACACCATAGAAAAAATGTGACATACTGTGTCAGCAAGGAACAATTTGTTTTGGCTGAATAAAACTAGTCTCACCAGACAGCCACACAGCCATCTGGAAATACCTACCAAAGAAGTAAAGAACTGTCAACAAGGTGACTGTTTAAAGGGGAGATGGTCCTTTAACCAAACAGAACAAGTCTCTGCATTAAGAGGCTGTGTGTGCCTACAGGAAGCATCTTCAGAAGCCATTATGACACTAAAATGAATTTAGAAAAGGCACAATTAAGTACAGGCAGTCTTTTAGGTAAGGGTATCACTGTTCCCTTCTGATCTTGTGACTATCTGTACATCCTGTAGGATAAATAAATCCAAGCTCCTCAGATTTAAGCATATCCCTACAAAGTCATCAGACAACTACAACTTTTGAGATCCCTTTTAGCCCCAAACTGTAACTGCTCTTACCAATTAATGTGTGAGTGTTCTGCCTATCCAGATGGAGTACAAACCTATTTCTTGAGGGCAAAGAGGTTGACAGCACTAGTGAGAAGCAGTATAAATTTATTTCAATGAAAAAAGGAGAATGAACCTCAAGCAAGTACTCTGGAGCAATCAGCATCATGGCCTGCCTTGGGTGGGGGTGGAATATGCTGTAGAAAAGCATCCCAGAAAAGAGGATTCTAAGATATGTTGATTTTTTTTGGTGAGAAATTCTCATCAGCTCATGTTCACTCTGCAAGAAGCACAGACAGATAAATGTAACCATAACTATTCTTAACCGGGCTCCAGGTCCTGCTACCTCCTCCTGCAAGTTAAGTAAAAGGACAGGGAAGAAAGGAAAAAGTAGACTTTGAAAAAACAAAGCTCAGAGTGTGCAAGAGGAGGGGCAGGTGGCAGTGCAGATGCTGCCATGCAGGGCTTGGAGGGAGGTGTTCCACAAGAGCATCTTGGAAAGGAGACAGGGAAGAGCATTCTCCCCAGTTTGCAATCCACAGCAATGGTAATTCATCAGCAAAAAGATCCCACTGCAACAAATGAAGGAACTCCACGGCTCTCTGGGGAAGAATGCGTTTCAAGGCAGGGCCTCTGAGCCAAGTAAGATTGTATTTCATTAGGAGGAGCACAAAAGCAATGTGCTCAGGCAGGTCTGCTTCTTGAGCGACTTTGGAGGATGAAGCCAGGAAGTTGTTACCACAGCAGCATGTGCATATCTGTGCATTCACAGTTTAAGCTGGCTCAAAAATCACAGAACTTACAAGGGACCAAATGGGAGCATTAAATCTCTAACAGTCCAAGCTCTGAAAAAAATAAAACCTGTACAAAGTAAGCTTTCGAGTTTCTTTCCAAGATTAAAGCATTTCATAGAAATGTTACATTTGTCTCAAAGCCAAAATTTCTTAACACCATCAAAAACAGGTATTGAAGTGTGCTACCAGGGTGCATGAATTACTTCAGCTCTGCTCATTAGTGATCAGAGAAAATGATCATGCTGTCACAGACAAGGTAAGTTCTGATTTTGATGCACTGTCACCATGTGCTATAGCTGCACATTTCCATACCCTGATTTGTTTGGATTTCTTTCAAATCTGACCTTAATTCTGAGTATTTCCTGGGTTTATAAGACTTAGCCTGGGGATATTTACAACATACCTTTCATATATTTTGTCCTCAATAACTGAATGTACTCTTAACCTTAATTCCATCTTAACATTGCAAAACAGAAACAATGTACCTTTATTATATGGAAAAAACTCATGCACAAACAACAAGCAAGCAGCTCAAAGAATGCCACCTCACAGTTTTTCAAATGATTTGCAAATACAAAGTATGTTGATTCTTTAATAATTGTTTATTTTCACTTTTATTGCCCAATTCAGGGATACACTCTGGCTACTTAATGCTGTGGTAAAGCAGCACAAAAATAACACAGCCATGTTGAGATGCGTGTTCCACTAGAGCACTGCTGAGCAGCTGGTTTTGCCCTTTCCATCTCCCACTCTGTCCTGCCAATCCCTGTCCTCCACCCACCCTCTCTGCCCTTCAACCTCCACCTGCATGTGCACGGAGCTGCAGCACCACCACTTGCCTCTGTCCTGTCCTCGAGCCCACCTTCCTCTTACACACACCTGCACCCACAGCTCGGCATTCCTACCCTGGGCTCAGTGGGATACACCAGGTACCTTCTAAAAAGAACTACTGCTTAAAATCAGCCATGACTTGCAGGCCGTTTCTCATTAACTGATCACTCATCTTAAAGCAAAGGTGGTCATACCAAATCCTCAGTCACCCATTTTTAGTGACCATCTGCTTTTGTCATGCTTGAGGTCTTCTCCCAAACAGGCCAACACTCCCGACAGTTCTTGAGGACAGTGACACCAAGTTCATAGTACCACAGCACCAGACAAGAGGCAGAACACCAAATTGCACAAAAAGGATGTCACAGAAATGCCCAGCAACCTCAGACTTGCTGACTACTGCCACAAACAGGCAGCTGCCACAGAACTGTCTCTGCAGATGCAGGAATTTCAATTACAGAATTGAAAAAAGAACCTCAAGCTGGCTTGACCACAGATGCCAAGTTTTTTTAAGACAGACATTCTTTAAAGCTACCTCCTAATGAAGAAAACAGATTCACTTGTGGGCCCTTAGAAAAAATCTCTTTACAAACAGTGTTTTAATTTTATGGAAGATCTTTCCATCTGTAACAAAAAAAGCTGAATTCCTACGTAAAATGGAACATCCTTTTGTTAGCTGCAGCTGATCCCTTTCTAAGTTTATTAACGCACTTCATTTTACCAGTTAAACCTTTAAGTCCTTTACTCACTAGTGTCAAATTGTTACTTGTTCTTTTATGATCTATAAAATATTACTGTTCTAGAAATGCTAAATCCCACATTTATCCACAGTGAACACTTACTCTATATCTTGACTACTTCTGTAAAAAAAGATGTTTTTCTGATACTTCTTTCCTCAACACCATCACATCTACAATGTATTTCCTACAAAGTTAATCAGTATAAAATCTAGATCAGATCCATAGCAACTATAAAAAAATATATAACAACTATTTCAGGACAAGGTTTTTCATCAGTGCCAAATCTGCCTCTGACACACACATAACTCCCACTGGAATCAGCAGGAGACCCACACATGTCTCCAAGACACATTATGCTCCCAGATCTAGGCAAGACTTCCCATACCGTGGGACATGCAGGACTTGCTCACCAATAACCAGACTGTGGACCACGCTTGTGATAAGATCCTGAATGACCTCAGTCACGAATGAGCCATGTTACTTTTCACTGCCACTACCTCTGCATTGCATGAACTGACGGCTCCCACAACACACAGATCCAACTAAACATTTCCAACAATGCCCCAAGAACCGTAGGTTCACTTAGTCCGTACTTTTAACAACACAGGGCTTTTGTTATTAGAAATTTCAAAACAAAACCAGAGAATTCCACATAATATTTATACTTTCAAAAGTACAATATTAATACAGGTCGGTCAGTTAGAAATAACAGCAGTTTGTTAGGTCTACAAGATTTAACTTAAAACCGGTTTACAAATGCTGAAAAGCAGTAGTGGTCCAATAGTCACCATTACACATGAATTTCTCTCTTCCAGGAAATTAAAAAAAAAATTCCCAATTCAAATTTACCAGTATCAATGAAATATTAATAAAACACCCCCAAACATGCCACAATCACTATTCACAAATAAAGTTAAAATGAAATATACAAAAATTCACTTAATACTGTTAAATAACAATAAACTACAAGATTTCCTGAACAGAAATGGTAGGACCCCTGAACGTTTTACAGTGAATGTCAGGAAAAATTAAGTTACCTATGACTATTTCCATGATATACCAGCCAAAGATTTACATGAACATTTCAAAATATACCAATAAAGATTTACAGTCTCTTTAAGATGCACTAAACAAATAGGTTCATAAAGGTGAACACAAATGCTTAAAAATACTGTAACCATCACCAAAGTGTACTTATGATACTCACTGAGATGCATAAGCATAGCAGTAATATGTTTACTATCTCTGGAAAACAGATAACATCTAAGATCTGAAAAACTCTCTAAGTTCCCATTGTAAAAGCTCTGTAGCATAGTGAGGTCTTATAAAGTACAAACTTGCATCTTTCCAGTTGATTTCAAGTGAATAATGCACAAACGGGAGAGCAACAAGGTGGGAAAAGTGTGATATTATTCCCATGTTCGTGTCATTGGTTGTCCTGTTCCTCTGTAATGAAAAGTAAGCCAGGGTCCAACATATATGAATTATCTTTTTGCTATCTGTATATCTAAGTTAAAAACAAGGTAAAAAAGTCATTGTTTCTGCAGGCCCCATATGCACAACAATGTGCAAATATCTTATGTTGGAGTAAGCCTGACAAAATTTATCATCCAGCCTCCATGCTTTAATTTATCAATAACTAATGTAGGATCTGAGAGCAAGTCACAGTTACTGTTCACTTGTTGGAATCAACTTTCACACCATGTGCTTTTCAAAAACATATGCATTGTAGTTTTTCAACTATTTCAACACATACTTCCAATGTTAAATAAGGAATTAAGTGCCAAGAACTTAGAGCATTAAAGATGGCTTACCTATAGCCAAGCAAAGCTATGTTTACATTCCAGGAAACACTGCAGTTTAAGAAATACAAAAAAACCCCGCAGCAGTAGAACATTTTATCAAGAGAAACAGATGCATTCACATATTATAAAGCCATTGCAACTTCTTCAGGCATGGAACTGTTGTGTTAACTATACAGACAGTAGTTATTTAGCAGCAATGATTCCGCAATAAATAATGCACTGTGTTTCTCAGTCCTGCACAAAAATTGCAGCTACAGTTACATCAACAGCTGTAACCTACTGGCTCTAGTGGCAGAGGAGACCTTAAAACCAACTGTACAAAAAATTGTCACACTGTGACAACAAATATAAAAACATAATTTGCAGGTTGGAAATAAAAAGACTCCACTGTGAAGAGGACAGTGTAGACAAACTGCGATTCCAAGTCCACCAACAGAAAGCACTGCCTTCGGATCCGAGTCCTTGAGCGACAGGGTAGGCTTGGCCTTGACTCTGCACTGCCCACCTTAAAAAAGCATGCTCTGCCTTCTGTTCTTCCCGTGTCCTACAACAGATCACCGACCACAGTCAGGAACTGCAGCATTTGCACAAGAGAGTATTAAGTTATTATCTAGCTCTTCATTCTATTTCAAGAGAATATCCTTTGTCCTTAAACCAGTATCAGCATCTTTCTTTTAACTGCACTTAGTGCATTTATTTTTCCACTTTCACACTCAGACAGTAACAGTTTGAAACTGCAAGATACTCTCATTTTAACAGTCCCTCTTGCCCTTCCCTAGTAAAACTCACGTCTTTCTGTGCCTTTAGCTTATATGTCTCTAGAGGAATCTCAGCAAATCGTTCGCAATATTTATTCGAGTATGTTCAGACAAATTAATTTAAGAAAGCATTTTTTAATTACAAATGCCTCTGGCGCAGTATTGTTTCAGCAGATATGAGAAAATATCAAGCTTTCCATACCTGTCTCAGGGTAAGTGGAATTTCGAAAGCCAGGGTCTTTTTGCAATTGAATCTCTTTTAGACTGAATATTGAAACACCTGGAACATAACAAAGAAATTAATTCATATCCAAACATATCCAAAACATAACTATGTTTTACTGAACAAAATTATATTCTTGTTTATATCATCTAGATTCAAAAATGTTTCCTATTAACAAATATTTAAGTCAATATATATTATCAGACTTTTTTAATAGAGCTTTTCCTTATGCAACATACTTAGCGTTAATGTACTATCTTAACAATAATCTGCTGGTTTACTACCCCTCTTACTTTCAGGCAGAGTGTGTATTCTTGTTCCAAGACTTCTGAAGTATGCATGTTTCATGGCCTCTTCTGCTGAAATTCTCTTCTTTGATTCATACTATTAACATAAAAGCATACGAATGTGTTGGTTTCATTTAAAAATCTTTGCGTCAAATGATTTCATCGATGGGAGAAAGAGTTCTGTTTACTCAGTCTTTCCCGTAACTCACTAGGACCAATTTGTTTCCATTACTTACATTTCGAAAATCTAACATATTATCTGAATCAATATTGCCAACATCTAACAAGACTGCTAAAGTAGTCAAAATAACATCGGTAAATGAATGCAAGTCAGAAATTTACTTAATATTAATTTATAAGTGTTACAAAGCTTAGATGTCTCTTGCTTGGCATACATGCAACTCTGGACAACAATGCAGACACTTGAAAAGCTGTGTACAAATAAGAACAAAGTCCAAACAAGGATTGGAAGTATTCTTCTGATGCAATGTGTAAATAGAAGACCTGACATAGAATTTAAATCACGGGCTGCAAAGTGAAGTGCCCTCCACTTTAGGTAATAATTGTGAAGTTACAATCCTGTGCTGCATCTACTCAGATGCTGCCCTTCTATATTACTTCTGGCTCACTTTTAATAGAGATCAAACTCGCATACCACTTCACCTTTTGAATACAGTTTGCAAATCGAGGAGTAGTATTCACCTTAGTAACTCCATCTCTAGTACTAAACTCAGTTCATCATTATGGAAATTTAGTATTTGCATTCAAAAATTTTGGTTTAAAGCCCCATTTCACAGGAGATTTAGTTTTTCAGGGTATTGCTAACATAGAAAATTCTATTCTTACAAAAAGTAGTATGAGAAGGAAATCAGATCTGGAGGAGAAAAGAAAAGCAAACATCAGGTTTACATCAGTTTGTTAATTCTCACAGTACACTGGCTTCCCAGATGTCATTCTTCTCACATCTGTCATCCACTACAGACTCAGGTACACATTCCACTTTGAAATAAGTAGATCTAAAAGGTACCATAGCCTCTAATACATTTTGCAAATTTATAAAGTAAAGCCACAAAACACATCTTACTTGAAGGAACTTCGCTATCAATTCAATTCCTTCCGTGTCTAGCCTAAAACAAAAAATTAATTAATTAATTAAAACCATTATTGAACTATATTTACAAATAAAACTGAGGAACTAACTTAATTAAATTACATCAAACCTGAAAATTAAATTTAAACATGGAAATGCTTTCACCTAAACAACATTTATTTATGTTAATGTCTATACACATGAGTATCAATATGCCAGAACAAGACTATTTGAAAAACACTGGGGATAGACAAATCCTGAGTTTGGACATTGATTTACTAGGTTTATGTATTTATTTGAAAAAAATTCATTATTTTTTTAAAGCTTAATACTAATCACTTCCTAGAAAGGCACAGTGCTAATCTCTGAAGTCAACAAAAAATGCTACAGTCTCTGTTATAAAATTTATTTACAATAACTGTTAGACCATTCAACTTCCTCACTGTGGTTTTAAAACAATTTCAAGGAACTGCCTAAGGAAACCTGGCCATTTTTATAAATGGCCTGGGCTTATGACATAACCAGAAAAAAATTTGGGTTATTTAGGAAATGCTGTGTGAATACTACTATAAAGACATTATTAATTGGAGACATTATTAATTGGCTCCTGGAATGAAACTAGACAAAGTAATCACATAGTACCAGGACTCTGCTTTACATTACCATCTGTCCACAGTAACACAACTGATGTGCAGTTTTCCAGAATTCAGGAGCAGACTGTACTTGGAAACATGTTCCCATTTACAAATATGCAAAGCCACATGGTATTTTCAATTAATAAAACACAAAGTACCTTGGTGCATGGTTGATGAGAGGCTGAGGTTTATACTTAGGAAAGTTGTAGTTTCTAAATTCATCACTGGAAGAAATGCCTGGCCACGTTTCTTGACATGGAGTTCCTGCATATAAAAGCAGCAACAAATTCAACTGACAATTGTAAACAAACAACTTTGCCATAAATAAGCATTTACTCTTGTAATTTAAAAAAGGAAAAAAACCATTCAATAAGTCTATGTTGTACAAACTCAGCTGTAGACTCAGATGAATAATTTTTCATCACCTTGATTACAATGCAATATAAAATATAATTGTTTATAAAGATCTACAGCTCTCATACAAACATACAGCATATTGCTAAAGGTATCCATTTACCAAGAAGTCTGAAAATTAAGTGCAGTTCATCTTCAACAGTTGAACCAGGAAAAAGAGGCCTTCCTGATGCCATTTCAAAAAATATGCATCCGACGCCCCTTTATAAAAACAGAAAAAAGATATAACAGAAATAACCCTAAAATTTCAGCTCTTAAAGACTTCTGCAATTTCTCTTCAATTAAAACAAATTATTAAATTCGTTTCTATTAAAAATATTGTTTAGAAACATGTGTAACAATAAAAGAGCTGTCAAAGATGAAACAAGACCTGTATCATAGCTATATTATATCCTTTTCCTTCAGATGTCAAGTTAATCAATCACATTAAAGTTCATAGTAAAATACCACATTATAATGTCATTAGGAGAACAAGGTCTGTTTTTTACCTAACCCTGTGTGCCTAATGCTTGCTTGAGAAATTTTATTGAGAAATAAAAATAATTTTCAGAGGGAAACAGTAGTGTCTTCCCAGTCTACCAATCCTTTCTCTAAAAATCTCAATTGTACCCTACAAGATTTCAAAGGATGAGTGTTTAGGTATGTGAGTATTTGAATATTACTCTGTAATAGCAGAGTTGACATTTTTTCAACTTCCCTCAGAACAAAAATTTCAATTAGACAAAGCTATACAAACCACATGTCAATTTGAGTCGAATACTCTGAAGATCCGAGGAGAACGTCAGGTGGTCTGTACCATAATGTCACAACTTCATTAGAATAGGTCTTTGTAGGAACAGACTTTGCTCTTGCCAACCCTTGACAAAAGGGAAACGAAGAGTCATATGCAGCTTCCTGAAATCCTTTTTGCATGAAATTGACCAAGTATTTTTAAGAGCTAAATCAACCTTATACTTGCTAAATACCTTCCCTTAATGTTCATTTAAAGACCCAAATAAACACATTTCTACAACTTGTAATTTGCTTTTTGGTATTTACAGCAACCTCACAGTCAGCATTTTTAAGCACAGAAGATGGGTAAACAGATGAGATCCTCGACTAATCCTATGAATTTAATTAAATCAACACAGCATAAAATCAGTATGACACCTCTCCACTGCAAAAACCCTTCCGCAGTATTTCTGCTTGATAATTATGTTGCAAAAGGTGAAGGCAACAAATGAATAACAAAATGGTGGAAACAGACCAAATCAGTGTTGGATCAGCAGGGTTTTTCAATCCTAACATTTTCAATTTGTCAGCAATATCTTCAATAAAATCCAGATCTATCATGTCAGATACAATTTTCTGGGCAACTTTCATTCATACACAAAGGGAACAACCAGTGGTACTATAACGTTTGAAGGATCTTGCAGACACAGAAGGTAACAGGAAAATGTGAATGTCCCACTCTGCTGTAAACCCCAAAGGAACCTGCTGTACCAAGTGATAGCTGACAATCTAGCAGATGAACAAAACCTTTCTCTCTCACCTCAGGTCAGTTACCCTGCATCAGAGTGACTGCAGTGTGTGAGAAGAAGCAACCTGAGCTCCACCTAAGGATTTGACTAAGTATCAATTTCAAAGGAGGCTGTAAAACTACTTTCAAACCACAAGTTAAGTGACAGTATTACCTATACACGTATTACTTTGATTACTAATAGCCTATAAAAGATGGACTTTAATTTTCCATTGGAGAACATCCAAATTCGTTACTGACCCAATGTACTTGGTACAATGTACTTGTACCACGTTTCTTTTGCTGAGAGAAAAAAATATGTGTATGTTACAAAATAATTTCAGGCCATACCAAAGTCTGCAAGCTTCAGTTCTCCTTTCTCATTAATTAGTAGATTTTGTGGCTTCAAATCTCGATGTAACACCTTTCTCCTATGACAGTACGCCAAACCACGAAGAATCTGGTATAAAAATAGCTACAAAACAGAACATTTATATAAATTAGACAAAAAATGTTAGTTTACAGATTACATGACTAGAATAGCCCATTTGGGCACTGGAGAGTTAAGTCTCCGTATTGTAAGCAGGACAAATATGAGATACTTTTCCATTTGAACACATTCTAAACATCTTCATTATTTGTTTAGAGATTTAAAATCCTTTTATACTAATGCACTGCTTTAACACTGTACAACAAAGACTTTAAGAGCCATTTGTTCTGTTTAACTGAAGAGAAACATAGGCCTATTTATTTTTAAAGTAAGCATTTACCACTTCTCTTCCACACACTAATGTCTTTAAAGGTAACTGTCTCTGACTAACTCAAGTTGCTTCTGCTACAGAATCCCTCCTGAAAATGCAGCTCAGCATCCTTTCTATCCAACTGTGCTAAACTAAATAAAGAACATTTTGGCATTTTACTGGAAAAATACACTTTAGATTCATGAGCTCGTGGAAGATAGAGAGATGGGGAAATGAGGATTACGAGGACAGCCCAAGCACTTCTGGCATTTATATTCACCCCCTCACCTTGACATCCACAGGTTTATTTTAGTCCTTTGATCAGCAAGTGAGCAAACAACCTCTGTCATGCATTTTAATGCTGCACATATACAGATATACAAGTAGCAAGGGGTGAAGAACTGTTTTGCAGAGGGCAACCAAGCAAGTTTGCTATATCACTGCATTAAGAACTACTATTTTGCAGTTTCTGTATATATAAAGGGTCTGATCTTGAACATGGAGCTTCTGAGTAGCCATTGCTGGCATTTACCACACACCAGCCATCAGTCAGCACAGGTGAACAAATGCACAATGAAAAAATACAGAGCACTAAAAGAAATGTTTACCAATGTGACAAATTCATCATGTAACAGGATCTTTGAGGGAAAACATTAATGTTTTTATATGACCATTTTCCAACACATCAGTTTATTTTTGTACCAAGTGGCACCATCATTTTTCATAAACTGGACAAAAAGACACAGCAGGCATAGTTACATCCATCTGTTGTCAGTTTCCTGATGTAGGACTTATATGTTCTAAAAACCCAGGAATTGGGATTGATTTCTTTCTTTGTTTTCTTTTTTTGAAGACCAAAATGAGAAGCAGTAAGTTTTGTTCCATCTACCTATGTCCATACTGTTGCAGGGGTAGTCAGTCCCAAACTACATTAGCAAGGACTGCTGCAGAAATCCATGGCCATCTCTAGTGTACACTGGGACTGCGAGGATTAGTCGAGAATGCGAAGCAGATTATTCTACAAAAATTGTGAATCTTCACCACAGTTGGCGGGGATCTTTTTGGAAATGCACAGCACACCATGTATTACGTCAAAATTTTGGCCGAAACACTAATACCTGCAGAGATCACATGTATCTTCATTTTGTCAAATACAAAAAAGTAAAATGAGCTGAGGAGCGTGGGGGGAATGATGACAGGGAGGTCTCTCAAATGTTAATGATGACTGAAACCCCCACAGTTGTAGCACGGTAAGCTACCACAGTTAAGCAGCTGTTCTGTTTTCCCAGTACCAAAGGTAGTGACCATATAAATCTGCTCTTTGAGCACAGCTTAATCCATGGGCAAACAAGGAAAAATAGTTCCTCTGCTTAGTTCCTGTTACCACAAGCAGACTCTGCTTGTTCTCTAACAGCACATATAGGAGTCAAGTTCCCACCTAATGCTTTACCTTATTTTTTTAAAGCTTAAAGCACTACTTATTAATTTGTAGATAATTAAAAACATAACTGGTTTTTGTTGTCTCTCTGAAGCAGAAAGAAACTAAAGAATTTCCCTTTGCAAACTCTCAAAGGAAGCAACAGAGTAGGTTAAGGGCAGATGTTTTTCCAGAGAGATACTTACTGTAATGTGACAACAGAATGAAAGAGAAAGTTAACCAAACAGTAACGAGTACCTAGACTGAACACCAACTCACTTCAACTCATTTCAACATAGTACTGTCCTCTGTTTGGAACCTTGTTTATAAAGCCCTAAGCATTAAAGAACATAAGAAATTAATCCAGTTTTCCAAATCAAAGCCTGCTTGTTGTGAGAGAGTAACACTTGAACCTGAGTTAGTTTCAGCAGGCCAGACTGGAAACTGAGTCACTTGACCTGGCTGCAGCCACAGTTAAACAGAAACAGACAATTAAGATTTAAAGAAAATGATTTCTGTTTTCTTTCTGATGGGAAGATGAACGTAACTCATCCTTACAGATGCATTTTTAATTTCTTACTTATGTGGTAGGCAGTGGCATCCAAAACCACATTCACGATCGAGGCTTTATTTTCCTCAGTGTGCATATATAAATTTTGAGGATATATCAAACTAGTCTTAATAAATGAGTATAAAATAATGGAAGGACAAGAAAGTCAAAAGAGTTATGAATGTATTCCTTTTTAGGAATTTTTTAAATACACAGCTTCAAAGAGAATGAAAATATATGATTCATATCACATAATCTCTTTTCAATGCTTTTAACACTTAAAAGCCATCAAAAGCAAAAAGACTCCATCTGATGTCAAATTTAGCTAAGCCAGGCCAAAAGGTCAGAAAGGCAGTTATTTTCTTTATTTTATTTTTAAAAAGATTAAACCATACAGCTCCTGATTATTAAGTTGTCTGAAATTCTTAAGACAAACCTGAATGCAGCTACTGCCACCAAAAACACTCACCTTCACATTGTGCATACTCATGATGTTACCACAGTCATCCATGTACTGCTTCAGATCCTTGTCCTGTCAAAAAACCATCAACACTGTTCAATAAAATCGTGGACTACAGATTCCAAGACTATTATTTGTTGTTAGAACTGAAGTAATTCATCAGAAAAAAGAGTTTTCTGCAAACGATAGTCAATGATAAAAAAAGCAAAAGCCTGGACACTGGAAACTCTGGCTTTCCGGAGGATATAAATGCTCATGTTTTTCAGCAGGCTGTATCAGCTCAGGCAACTTTATTTGCTACTGCCTTCTCCTCTACCTGCGTGCGGCACAGTAACTGGTGTATTCTCCAATCACTGGAAGTAAGCTACCTCTTAACAAAGGAATATCATAGGAGTAGTAGTGTGAACAACCTTTTATACAGTTAAATGATTTCACACAAGTAGCCTGTTTGCTCAGGTAGACCACCACTNTCCAGCCCTCCTGGACCCCTCTGCCATTAAGGGCTTTTTCCCATGGTACCCTCTCAATCAAGTTCCTAAACAGTCCAAAGTCAGCCCTCCGAAAGTCGAGTGTGGAGGTTTGATTTTTGCCCCTTCTTGGCACATAGCCGATCGAGAACTCTATGATCTCATGATCGCTGCATCCCAGATTTCCTCCAACCACAATGTCACTGACTAACCCTTCCTTATTGGTAAACAACAGGTCAAGGACCGCCCCCCCCCGGTAGGCTCGCTCACGTGTTGCATCAAGAAGCAGTCATCGACTACCTCTAAGAACCTTCTAGACTGTCTCCTCTCTGCTGTGTGAAGCTCCCAGCAGAGTAGTAGCCTGTTTGCTCAGGTAGACCACCACTATCTGCTATTCATGGAACTCTGAAATGATCACAACAGCATTTACTAATTTACAGCAATTCAAGAACTGAATACACTTTTCTCATTTTCAGCTGAATGGTGCATGAGAAAACTAAGATAGTCCCAGTACAGTCGGGTCTCCTATATCACAGCCGTGAGGACTTATTCAGGTCCCGCGAAGCCCGCTGTCTAGGTTGACTGGCAGCTCATTAATATGCAAATTTGCCCCTCACACGGACCCCATGCGCTGTTTTGGCACTGCCTTGCTGTGTATCAGTGTTTGTGTCGGCACTTCCCAGTGCCTGCAGACACCCCACGCCAGGAAAACATCCTTTTCTGCTCGGGCGCGGACCATGGTGTTGGGAGCCACTGGCGCTGCTGTCCCGGCCCCAAGCAGCCCTGAGGGGAGAAGGGAGGGGGGGCCAGGGCGGCCTGGAGCGGAGGGGCAGAGCGGGGCCAACACAGCCCCGAGCCGAGGGGCAGAGTGGGGCTGGCACGTCTCACCACCAGCAGAGCTGTGTGCCCATGGTCCGTGCGGCATGACGTGGGGATTAATTTGCATATTCATGACTACCTAAATGAATATTCATGCGCGCCAGGTCACGCATGTGCAGTTGCGAAAAGGGGTCTCCTTCATCGCTGAAAAATCATGCTGCTAAGATGTGAAGCCGCAATATGGGGGGCGCGAAGTGGCAGAGGGCCGACTGTATTTTCAAAAAAGAGTACAGAATTTTGTTATGTTTCGGTTTCTTAGAAAAAATAAATTGAATGTAAAACTCTCTAATTGTTTAAGCACTTACCAGGTATTCAAAAACAAGAGTCAAAGACTTGTCTGTGTGCACAATATCGTGTAATGTAACAATATTTGCATGCTTCAGATCTTTTAACAATGACACTGCAAAAGAGAATAGAAAGTAATTATAAGTAAATAATAAGTAAATTATAAGTAAGTGCAAAAGACAGAAGCAGTAAATATATTTCTAGCAAGTTCACACATATAGGCTATTTGGGGCTTTTAACTTAAAAAGCTATTTTTCCGGACATAATACTCTCATAGATTAAGTTATTAAGAAAGGTATTTAATCAAAACACCAAATATACATTTGAGTAACAACTGTAAGTATTTCCTTAACGCTACATTTCAGACAGAAGTCATTTGGTAAAAGGTATTCTGAGTGTCTGAAAGTTACTCACAAAGAGTAGTCTAATTCAGTATCAAATCATTCACTTAAAATACTGGATTTGAGATCACAATCATCTGCCTTAAAGAAATCAGATTTGAAACTAAAGCTCTTAATATGTTTGGACTAAAATTTTCCTCACTGACACCTATACCAATTTCACTTATCTCCCACGTAGCCTATGTAACTCCAAGTAATGATGGTACTTTGGTCAAAAACAAATTCAGAAGTATCTGACATTCTAAGAAATAAAAAAAAAGTTACCACCTTCTCTTATGGCTGTGCATGGTGCTCCCTCTTCATGTTCCAGACGGATTTCTTTCAGAGCTACCAGATTCTCTGTCAATTTACTTCTCCCCTTATAAACTGTTGCATAAGTACCCTATAAAAAAGAAAAAGAAGGAAACTTTTACAAGTTGTTCCTTCATCACAAGATTAGTTAAAGAAAAAAAAATATTTCTGTCTGATGTTCTAAGAGGTTTCACTTTGGATATGAATAATTTCTACATTCTTCTGATATATGTAGGAGTATGGAAGTATTTTTGAAGTACACGACTGAACTCACAGAAAACACAAGAGATGTATATGCTTAACAGCTCTGGAAATTACATAGAAACCTACACGCCACAGAGCTACCAAAGAAGTTAGATGAGGTAGTATTAAGGTCATTAAGTTCACTGCTGGGATCATTTACACACTGGAAAGTCTCTATGTGACTACTGATACCTAGCTCAGGTATCTACACTGTGGTGCAGTTATGTCTCCAATGGCTACAGACATACTCTGCCACGACCTTAATGGAAACATGTAACTCCTGAGAGCTTCTTGTCTTCGTTACGTTGCTGTATTTTTAGACAGCAAGACATTCAAAACTCGCATGTTAAAGACAAAAGCTCTGGCAAAACAACTAGGCAGAACTCCATAAATGCAAAGAAACAGAAACGAATTTACAGAAACCATCCTAGGTTACAGTTACTTTAAGACTGCATAAGGATCTGGACAGGCTGGATCCATGGGCTGAGGACAAATTTTATGAGGCTCAACAAGGCAAAGTGTTGGGTCCAGCACTTGGGCAACAACTCCATGCAGGGCTACAGGCTCATGGCACAGAAGAAAACTGCCCCTTAGAAAAGGACATGGGGGTGCTGTTTAGCAGCAGCTGAACATGAGCCAGCAGTGTGCCCAGGTGGCCAAGAAGCCCAATGGCATCCTGGCTTCTATCTGCAATACTGTGGCCAGCAGGACCAGGGCAGTGATTGTCCCCCTGTACTTGGCTCTGGCAAGGTCCCACCCTGAGTTCTGGGCCACTCATTACAAGAAAGACACTGAGGCGCTGGAGCGAGTCCAGAGAAGGGTGATGGAGCTGGTGAAGGGTCTGGAACACAAAGCTGATGAAAAGCAGCTGGGGGAGCTGAGGTTGTTTAACGTGGATAAAAGGAGGCTGAGAGGGAAGGTTTAGATTGCATAATAAGAAAAGTTTCTTCACTGAACGGGTTGTCGAGCACAGGAACAGGCTGCCAAGGGAAGTGGCTGAGACACAGCGCCTGAGGTAGTTAAAAGATGTGTAGATCAGTTAGAGACCTGTTTTAGTGGTGGACTTGGCAGTGCTAGGTAACAGTTGAACTCAAAGATCTTAAAGGTCTTTTCCAAACTGAACAATTCCACAGAACTGGTGCTGTCCACTTTATTTTCAAGTGAGACTATGTACACCCACA
Organism: Pitta sordida; assembly: GCA_013390025.1. Lineage (NCBI taxonomy): Eukaryota > Metazoa > Chordata > Aves > Passeriformes > Pittidae > Pitta > Pitta sordida. The sequence goes on along the minus strand of WEKX01012283.1, from coordinate 34,434 downwards.
GCTATGACCTGATCACTACTAATTTAACATTCCTTCTGAGACAGGCAATGTTATGTCCTATCTAGTGACCCATCTAACAAGTACCAGAGGAAAAATAAAAAAATCACAGTGTTTGGAAATTACAATGTTGCAAATGGAGGACTGACTGCAATATTCACAGCAGAGATTCTGCCCAGTCCTGCCTCCTTCTGCCACGTTCAGTGCGTCCCTTTCTGATCCCGTTGGTACAGGACTGACACTCAGCCTCTCCTGAGTTCTACAGTTTCTCTAGAAGTCAGAGGCTGAGTGGAGATGGAAAGCCCTGCTGCTGCCCTCCCAGAAAGGCAAAATCAAAGTAAAATCAAATGTAGTTTGTTCGGTAGCACTGGGCTGGCTGCCCAGGTCAGGCGTGAGGCTTCTTTGCAAAAACGTTCATGGCTACTGCCTGCTCCTTGCAAGCACTGGCCTCTAGTCCATCATGAGTGTTCCGTAACACCTGAATTCTGGCAGGAGGACACCAGGCTTAAATAGTTTTATTATAAACAGGATAATTTTGCCTATTACAAAAAGGCAGCCCATGTAAGGTCACAGCTTGTTTGCTAATGGACTCTTGTTCTTTCCCAGCTCTATGACAATTTTCCTACTGGGTTTTTTTTTGTTATTATATATGTATAGAATATTTCTGTGGTTGTGAGATTGCTACATGTGTTGCATATCTTTGGCTTACTGAAAAGATACATTCAATGGGTATTTTGAGGGAAATGGAGAACACTTAAGTAAGATCTTATATAAGACATTGTCATCAAAGCAGTAACCATTACAAAATAAGGCTATACATACCTCCCCAAGCTTTTCTAACTTGATATAGGTTTCCATTTTTCCAAATCCAATTTCTGACTGCAATGAAAAGAAATGAAAAATCGATGACTAAAACTGAACACTTCATACATACATCATTTAATGAGCAAGGTAAACTTTGTTTCAGAAAATTACCTGATAGTACTTGACTAAACACCACACAATTCCAGTATTTTAAAAACAACTTAGCATGTTATATGTAAATGCAACCCAGTATCCAAGTCTAATGCTCAGGTTGTTGGCTAGTGCACTGTGTATCCTGGAAGGACTATGCACTGAGTTCCACTTAGACCAAACCCTCTCTTTAAACTACCTTCTACTTAGATCTTTCTCCACTCTTTTGGTCTGATTACTACTGAGGTTTTTACAGCTCAAGCACAGAAGTCATCTCAAATTAGTCCATCCTCTGTGTTGCTCAGCATAACCACATGCTGCTCCTTCTTTCAAAGCAGCTTTATTTATTTGCTATGTTGAAGATCTCACCTCCAAGTTTCCTTTTCCATCCTGACTTCTCAGAATCACAGAATATTCTGAGTTGGAAGGGACCCACAAAGATCATCGAGTCCAACTCTTAAATGGCACCCCTGCCTCCCTGGCAGGAATTGAACCCCCATCTCCTGCATGAGAAGTGGGGACACTCACCACTGTACTAAAGTGGATTTCACTATGCTTTTCAGACTAAAACTTTGCTAGGAAAATCCCTAAACATAATTCCTCCACAAGCTTCAGCTTTGTATCAACAATTTACATTTCTTACCTCTTAACTCCAAATCATTGTGTATTTTATTTGGATCTATTCACCTTCTCTTTTTTTTGTCACCAACTTAGCTCTTCAAAGCAGGCCAGAAGGCTTTGTCTGCATAAATAACACCTTTATTTCTGGAGACTAAGATCATTACTCTTTTCCTGTTCAAATTCACTGCTACTCTCATATTTAACATGGTCGTCTCTAACTGTTATTTTCATCTAAGATCACAGTCAACTACACTAAAGCTTTACATTGTTCTTGCAGTGTAATAAATGCTGAAAGTAAACACATAGCATGATTTAAACTGATTTACAAAATGCATATAGCCTGTACCCTGTCAAACCCCAAAATTCATAGGTTTTATGGGATTATGCTTTACTGACAACTGAACACACATTAGGACAAAAACGCCAGGGTTTCTCCCCTAGTATCACCTCCTCACTTCCAAACATAGCCCTCCACTGACTATTTATTTCCAAGGGACAACCCTTTGACTCTGGACTGACTTCAGCACTTAGGTCCACACATCAGAACACACGGATCCACTCCTGAAAATCTGATGGATATTAAAGTTTTATATTGTTTCATGGTAACACAGTGTAACGTAAATACTGCTGCCTGTATTAAGACTTGATGACAATACAATATGAAGGTAAGAAAATCTTGATACTTAATTTGCACAACACACACATGAAAATATATCAGAAGTAAGTAGTACATCTTGTCTATAAACATATTTGATATAGCTGAGAAAAAACTGGGCATACAATCATATTAACATAGCATTAAGAGTAATTCTGCTTTAATAAATTAGTGTTAGAAACGAAATGCTTTAGAACTGCCTAAGCAGTCTAAAGGACTGACTCAGCAGTGATACTTTAGCATCACGCATATTTGGGAGCTTGTCAAAGACAACATGTTTATCTCAAAATACAAGCAAAGTTGGTATTTGGCAATCCTTATAACTGCAGAGTGATTATAGCACCAGTGAGATTTTAAACACACCACTGATATAGGTACTATGTTAGCAAAGTAAGTATGGTATTTCCGAAGTGCATTTTGACCTACTTAAACATATCTAGAAGTGAGTAGTAGACAGCATTAGAATTAAAGTGATAGGCTGCTTAGTTTATAGGAGGAACTAATGGAGAACTCATTAGCCACTGGTCTTGTTATTCCAGTGTGGAATACAATTTTAAAGCCTAATTTCTAAGAAACCTTGATGACTCAAGACTAAATAAATTTATTATCTTTTTTATACTTAGTTTGAAATCATCAAAGGACACTGCAGCAAATGCGTGCCTGCATTCCACAGCACTGCTGGCAGGTTCCATTCTGCACTTTTAAGCCCTTTAAAATTGAAAGCATTTTTAAAAGGTGAAACAAAACAACCTTGTGACAGGATGCTGATTCCATGCACACACCATATTCATTAGATGGCACTGTTTTTCTGTCAGTCTTCCAGCTTCTCTCAGGGCTCAGTGTTAAAGGAGCAAGGGGATACAGCCATACAGGAAAATTCCCCCAGCTCACAAATAGTGGATTCCACCAAAAAGGTTCTAACGAAAAGGTATTTCACCAACATCCTAAGAGAGGTTTGAGGAAGTCTCTTCCTCAGTTCAATGCTACACCTGCCACCAATGGGTGAATGAGCTACAAAATTGTGGTACACATACTTAAGCTTGTTACATTATTATTACTTTCCGAGCTTTGCTCTGATCTTTTCTTCTTTTAGTATTGTTCTTGTAAAAGGTGACATGTAAACCAGAGCTTTATTAGTCTAGCACACTAAACTGTATTTTTTTCAGGGTAAAAATACATGATAAATCTCAACCACTGCTTTGTTACAGACTTTATTCATTATGAATAAAGATATTTCACAGTTAATGAAACTGTTTCACTACACATACTTTCATATTTATTTTTCAACAAATAAACCATTAAATCAAGAAAACAGCAATGTGCATTTCATAAACCTACTCAGTTTTTCTCTGGGAAGAACTTCACACCAAAGATTTTGCTCAGGCAGTCAGAAACAATCTACCAATTCTTTCAGATCCCAATTACAATTAAGAAAGCTGATAGACCAAATCATTTTTTTTTAATAAGGCAATAATGGTGTTTTTTTATTATTTCAAGGATGTTCATATTTTATGTGCACAAGTATCCACCATTTCCAGGATTTACACTGTAATTACAGTATGGGAATACTCATTCTGACATCTCCAAGGAAAAGATTTATTTTCTAAAGTAACCCGATAACCTCACAAGGTATATGTGAAATTGATTTGTTCCCTTAGGAAATCTCATATGCTTTAAAACAACAAAAAGAGAACCATAAAACACCTGCTATCAACAGCAATTCTGAGAAATAAAAATTCTTATCAAATACCAAAAGAACAGTGAGGAGGACCTGCCTTCATATCATGCTGCTTTAGGGCCTTCCTACTAAATCACATGAGGACCTCGGACTTGACCTAAGACTGTGTAGCCTTATTTGTTCAAACAGATCATCCCTGCTCTAAAAAGCCAAAGGCTTCAAGTATGCACTTCGGAGTTCAGTTTAGCCACCGATTTCCAAAGGTCAAGACCTTCAATGAGAAATGACAGGACCAAGTTTCCAGGAGAAAAATAAAGGAAAGGGTGAAGTTCTAAGTTGAATTTTGACAGGTGCCTGCTGACGTTCAGGAAATTAAGTCAAGGTGCAAATGAAGTTGAACCAATGCACATGCATTGAATGGATTCTGAAGAGAGGCTGGTTTAGAAAGGCAGATGTATTGCACTTACTAGAGATGCTCGACGAGAACGTCGACTCATTGGTTGATCAAAGGGCGGGCTGTTAATCTGTAACTTCTCCAGATAGCCATCGGGTATCCTGATGTCAGCAGGCAAGGACAAGCGCTTGTTCAAATCCTGCAGCAAAGAATTTTAAAAAGAGAATGGTCAAATACAATTTAGAATTTTCTAAAACATCTTCCAACACTTGAAAAGTTACTGTTTTCCTAGTGTTACTATTTAAAACTGCAATATTTATACAATGAAAAATAATCTCTCAGAAATCTCTTTAAAAACATTTCCTGCTAACAACACTTCATCTTGCTTAGACAGCTGGTTAAAAAACCCTGTGCAAACTCATTACTCTAACAAGAGGAATAAAATATTAAAATGCAATTAATTACACTGTGGATAAATGTATTGAGTTTACTTGGATAATTATACAAACCTTGAGTATCAAACACTGAGAATTCAGAGACATGAAAATGCATTTCTTTTCATATAGCAATTACATTAGAATAAGATGATCTCCACAGTCCAAAATATATCACTCTCTCATTCTTTTTACTACTGAAAGTTACAGACTTACTTCAATTTCCAGTTTTTCCAGTCTTACAAAACAGAATCACTTCATTAGCAGAGCTCACTGTTACCAGTATTACATATTACATTTTTTCTATTTCAAAAGCTTTACTTAGAAAATGAAAATGTCATTATATAAAAGTTTCCCCTAAACCAGATTCTGGTTTTCACAGTAGTATTTTCAACAGTAATTCTTTCAACAACAACATGTATTACTTATTCCTAAAACAAGAGAGAATCAAAATCATTTCACCTTTCAGCAAATGAGGGAGAGGGGAAGACTGCTTTGGGGTGACTGCGCATTCTTACTGGTTTAACTTTTAGTTTGGGTTACATCTCGAATATGTCAGAAAACAAAATATCAAATATTGTCTTAAAATGGCCAGTCACCATCACAGAGATAAAAGGGGACGCTAAGACTCACAAAAAGTGAGAAGCAATTTGCAAAACAGCAGGAATTGTTTGTCAGTGAAGGTAGTTCATCCAAGTAAAGAAAATCATGCTTAACACCACAGAATACAATCCACTGCCACAGATTCTATCCTGAAGTTAAGCAGACATCTCTGGAAGCAACACTACTTTCACGCTTTTCTCAGCACAAGAGAGGAACTCCAGATTTCAGGTCGTGGATCTCAGATTTAATCAAAACAGACCTGAGGGCAGCAAGCCGTTCTGGAGCTTATCCTTGTCTATTTTACCTGTCACTTCCAGACGGGCAACCTGAGTTAACCTGATTTTTGGCACCTGCATTCTAGTTCAGTTCCCCTCAGGCTTGACCATGTGCTTCTGCTCATGTCTTTGCAGCAGCTTTGAACTATTTCAGCATGCTAAATCATCGAGAAACTATCTCATGTGAAGCGCAAAGCTTCCTGCCAGCTTTGTGCTCCAAAGAGGTTCAGTGTAAGGTCAGACAAGCTCACAGCCTGAACACAGGGCAAGAGAGGCACAGCAGGGCAAGCCCGGGAAGCCAGCAGCCAAATTGGCTTAGGCTGACAATGAACTGGATCATCAGACTTTTCAAGACTTTAGATTTTGGTGAACAACTTGCTAAGCTTTCAATGATGAGAATGTATTTGAACCGTGTATATTCATGACCTGCACATGTACCTGGAGCAAAAGCTGAGCAGAGAATATCAGTTAAACATGTATTTTGAAAAAATATGTATAATTTAGCAATTAGTTTCCTCTCAGGTACGACTGAAGTGCTAATATATATCCCCCCCCCGGACGATTTACATATGCTATTCACTATGATCACTGGGTACAGGCAGAAATTTTTAGAGACGCCAGCCAAGCTCCAACTTCTGGCAGCCCATCCTCCTGTTCTCCTTTCTCTTCTTATATCTCCTTAGGTACAGAACACAAATCTGTTAGGCTTCTGCTTTGCTGCCCAACATCAGCTTCTCTGCATAAATGAAAAAAATCAGTGTCTATGTCTCATTTGGTACAGATTTTTTTCATTTTCTTTAAACAGAAAAGTGCTGTTCACGGAATGACAGCTTTGGCCAACATTTTGAAGTTAAATTAAAAGAAAAAAAAAAAAAAGCACATCTTGGTTTCGGCATCTTCTAGTTTATTAACTCATTTTCACTTTGGGTATTTAAAATTTTTTTAAACACTGACAATTGTAAAACTGCTGTGTGGGTTTTGGGAGAGTGGTGGAACTAACTAATCATAACAGGAGTTAGAAGTATTCCCTACAGTAAAATACTATTTTCCACTACAGTATTTTCTTTCTTTTTGCCAAACTCTGCTAAAGCCATTTTTGTAATAGGTAACTAAAATTCATTGAAGCTAGATTCATCTGAAAGGAGAAATGCCTCTCTCCTACTGAGGAGGGCTTCAGATCATGAAAAAGAAATTATTTCATCCTATAATTTACTGCATTCTTAGGAGAATTCTGGTAGCTCTTCAAAACAGTTGAGCACAAAGCAAGGCATGTTGACTTAATGAAAGCAGCTTTGACATCTCACTACAGAGTAAAACCACAAAACTGCTGTAACAACACAGGGGTAACAGGAAAAGGACCAGCAGCACCTTCCTACTGTAATCCTAGATAAACACTGGGCCAATATCCTGATTTTTTTTTTCTGATGGCTCGAGAACAATGTGTCAAATACCAAGACAGCAGAAGAAAGGAGAACCGAGCTGAGCTGTTGAACAAAACTTCCTGAACAGCAGACATCATTAGTATTACTCTATATACCTTGTGGCAGAACAGCTTTCTCCTACCTAATAACTCTTATGGCACAGAAACCTGGCTGTAGTGCTCTCTTCTCACTGTCCCATAGTGCTCGTTTGAAAATAAGTGTTTTTACAGTCTGATTATAGGGATTTTAACAGAGAATGTTTATAGAGATATTGAAATCATGGACCACAAATCAAAGGCCTTGTGAAATACTGAGTTGATCGTACCCCAAAGCTTTCCATCTGCATGTTTTCTCCTCTCACAGCACTAATACTTGGCAGAGCCAATGTGGTGCTTCAAACTGAACTCCAGTCTCCAAGAAGCATTTCCAGCATACAAAGTACATAGGAAGAAGGAAGCAACGGCAGACTTTAAGCTGTGATGGCAATTTGAAAGCTATACCATTAACTGTGCACAGCGCCTGTCATCAGCAATCTTGTAACTTTTCAGATAGGACAAAGGGAAACAAAGCAAGTTTAAGATTCTTTACAGGTTCTAAGAATTCACTATTTTGAAGCCCAGCTACCATAAAAACCCAGAATGTAATATTTCAGGTACCAGACAATATTACAATGGGAGATATTTGTAAATCTATTACAGAATTCCTGTTTCTTCATTCTCAAAACTTCTGCTCATGCTATTTTTGCAACAGGCAATTGCAAAAGCCCCCAAGACTTACTTCAGAGACTCATGTGACAAACTCAGTTTAGAACTGAGTTTAAGATGTAAACTTACATTTGGTGTTCCACAGTAGGTAATACAGATACTGTCTGAATAACCACAGAATCACAGAATATTCTGAGTTGGAAGGGACCCACAAGGATCATCGAGTCCAACTCTTAACACTGTGTCCCTGGCGGGAATCGAACCCGGGTCTCCCACACGTCAGGTGGGGACACTTACCACTGTACTAAAGTTATACCCCTTCATTCGCGAGGAACGGGTCAGGCCACAGGCTTTGCAAAAAGCTAAATTCGCAAAGAAGTGCAGGTCGTTAATATGCATACAGGCCACACCCATTGCTCCCCCCCCCGGCACTCCGGAGCAATGCGGATACTTTGCGGCTTCTCCCCTCGGGCTCTCTGAGCACAGGGGAGCAAAGGGAACCGTTTCTGAGCCTCCTCTGACTCGGGAGACATCCACCTCCCCTTCCCCGAGAATCCATGGGCCTCTCTGAGCCGCTGCGACCCAGCCCCACTGCGCGGCCCCATGCGGGCAGCCCATGCCGGCTGCCACTGCGAGGTGTACTGGCCCTGTGGCCACACCGCGCCGGGATGCCCAGGCACGGGCCGGGCGGAGGGACCAGCAGTGCGGGGTTTGGACTGTGGGCTTGCAGTTGCGGTAGTCTGGAGAGGCCCACGGATTCTCGGGGC
>WEKX01012283.1:0-25721 GCA_013390025.1 Pitta sordida | reverse complement strand
ACACAGCGCTTGCCCCCCCATCGCTTGCCTCACTTTCGTGGGGCAGTTTCCCCGGTCAGGGACGGGGACACGGTGCTGCCATTGCGAGCCCCGCCCTGCAGGGCAAGGTGAGTCCCGCCCCACAGGCACAGCCCCTCGGCAGAGCAGAGGCACTGCGCATGCGTCAGCCGGCTAAACTCACAGACGGCTGAATCAAAATTGCGAAAAATTTGCTTCACAAATCGGCAGGGTCCTAATGGAGAGGGATTCACTGTACTTACTGCTGCAAAAGACAAAATCTATTCCAATTAGGGTAAAACCCCCACAAACAACAGTACACTTTAATCACACAATAACAATCTTCACTGGGGATTCGATTCCTGCCAGGGAGTCAGTGGTGCTGTTTAAGAGCTGGATGTGATGATCTTTGTGGGTCCCTTCCAACTCAGAATATTCTGTGATTCTGCAATTCATCCCCATCCCTGCAATATCTGTCTTAAAAAAATCCCCAAAAATACACCACAACCTGAGGGGAAAAGTAGGGAGCATTTTTTTTTTTCCAAATTGCAATACCTGATTTTAATAAAATGTCTCTATTTACACTTGTAATATAATAGACAACACATAATAGTACATAATTGTTCGGTTTTCCCCCTCAAAAAGTTAAGTGCTGGAAGTCTCAATTTTTGCCACATTGTAAATAAAATCAAAACACCACTTATTATCCTTAACTTCTTTGAGCTGAAGAAAGGCTTTTTTCTGTGACAAATATATAATGATTTCATGGAAAGTGCAGCAGGTACTTTAGATTTTTCCTCATAATGATTTACACTATGTCTCTACTTGCAATACTCATGCCTATTTGGCTGTGTTGAAATCTCAACCAAGCCAAGACTTCCTTTTTAAAACCATATATCAAAATTGTTACCTACTAGCCAGAAACCTTTTGTGACACCAATATTCAGAAGATCATAGAGCCATATATAAGAAGTCTTCTCTGCATTACAATTATCCTTTACCTAACTGCCTAAAATAGACAAAATGAAATAAAGTAATTTAGACTGCAACCCCAAATATGTATATGAAAAATGGGAATTATTGTGTCCTGTTGGCCTGTACGACCAGTCCTTGTAATAATTGAAGCAACGACCTCTTGGGAAAAGCAAGCAATTATAATTAAATACCACACAGCAATATTAAAGGGGATTCATTAGATGTGCATAAGAGGAATAAGCACAATGTTTTGTAATGGCTAAATAGAAAAACCGGAAACTAGAATTACTTTGACATAGTTGAAAAACCCAGTTAATTTAACTGAGATAATGTTAAAAGCAAAACAAGAACCTGACCACATGCCTATCCATTTTGAGCCTTAAGTGTTCAAGAGCAGGCTGACACTTGGGCAACCTGGTCATCTGATGGCAGCACGAGACTTATTCATTCACTGTGGGCTGACCCCAGTGAACAGTCACGCTGCTCCTAGAGGAACACTCACTCACTGCTCCGAGAGAGGCAGAGAAGACAAATGTTGAGGTGACTTGTGGGTGTAGGTAACTACAGTTTAATAGGGAAAGCAAAAGCTGTGTCCCCAAGAAGAGTGGAAAAAGGAACTGATTCACAGCTTCCCCGCTAAAAGTCAGAAATCTTGTATACATAATACAAATTACTAGCAGACTGTTAAAAATGTAGGCTGTTAGAAGCTCTTACTACAATGCTGTTTAAAATTAAGGAAGCACATAATATTAATGGCAGGACTGAATTTTCCTATGTTCTTTAGATACTTAAGATTTTGAGACTGTCCACACTACAGAGTTAAATGTTCATTTTCAACACCGATTTTGCATCCCTTTATAAATCTTCTAAGTTTTTGTTTAATTTTTAAAGGTAGTCAAATAGAGCAACTCCCTGTTATTTTATATATCCTTTCTTCAATGTAACAGGTAAGTGGTGTACACAGACCCTCACCTATGCAGAGGGAATCTGAATACATTCCTTTATAAAACTCTTCAGAAGCAAAGGTTTACTGGAATGCGGAATCTCCGCTTTTAGGGACAACAAAGTACTTCAGGTAAAAAAAGCTACCTTTAAAAAAATTAAAAATATATTGTTTTCTTGCATATCACCAACGATTTATTTTCTAAATGAGGTCCACATTTAGGAAAAAGATTTTGTCAATTCATAGCATTTTTTAGTTAAATCTTCTATTGTTATCCTTAGGGTCAACTTGCAGCAGTGCTCAATACATGTGGAACTGTAAAATGCTCAAATGCCTATGGTTAACTGTATGTTAATTAATGAGCTATTCTTTGATCCTGTTCCAGACTACACTCTGGAGAACATATTCAGGCACCATTTGATTTGCTAGGGAAACCAGAATGCTTGTGGCATTTTCCCCCTCTTTCTACAATTTACAAACACATTTTCTAACCTCATATGCAATGCTTATTTCTCTTAGTAAGTTCTGCTTTACTACTGGTATTACTGGCAGAGAAACACAATCTATTTTTGTAATTTGTCTTAAATGAGAATCACATTTGTCCTACTCTGCTTGATGGCAGATAAACATGTAAGCACTTGTGACACTAATATCACTTTGTTTTCTGTGGAGATAAAACTACCCTAACCCGTGTTTATCTTTACCATCTATTTCTAATGTCAGCTACAGCAAATGCTTTCAGAAGAGCTACACTTTATTGAGCCTTTTCTCTCATCTGGCCAGCACCCAACTGTGTCGCTACAACTTGATGTGCATGTTCTATACACCACTGACTACTCGGGCAGAGGAATTTAAAATTATAAACAAAAATGTTTTCTAAATTAAAAACAAACAAATACAAATGCCCCCAAATTCTGCTTGTTTTTCACATATACTTTAAACTGAAACACCCCCAACCCTAACTTTTTATTTCATTACTTATGGTCCTCTTTTGATGGCCTAAAATCCTGCGGCAAATATCACTTCTTGCCTTCCCACCCATAGCAAACCATTCACAAGACTTTAATTCTATAATTTCATTATCACATTTTGGTTTTTATGTCTCTCAAACTTTTCCTTTGCTACTTATCTTTTTCTCATCTCCTATTGTCCAAAATACAAACTTACCAGCTATTCCCCTTCATAGTTTCCTGACTTGACTCAGAATATTCTTTATTGCCACAGCATAACACTTTTCAGAAAGTCTCTTTCCTGATCAACAGATCAATTTTCACTTCTCTTAAACCTCATAAAAAAAAAAAAAAGTACATTTTCCCACAGGATAAATAATTTTTTATTTGTGAAAAGAAGATAGTTACCTGTTCTCACTTTAAACCAGACAGTATTACAAAAACTAATTTCCTAATTTGGATTTCCTAAACCCACCTTTTTTTTTTTTTTCGACAAGATACACTACACAGTTAACTAATTTTCACTAAAGGTAAAGATGGTTCTAACTCAAGAGTAGAGAATGTTTGAACTCAACATTTCAAAACTGCTCTAAAGAGAAGTATGTAATCTGAAACATTCACACTTTTTAGTCACTTTTCTGACAACCCAAGTCATTGTCTTTGACCTATATAGCACTTTTACACAATAAACATTAATATTTTTGACAAAACATAAAAACTATAACCAAAAATAAAAAACACAAAACAAGAAAATTGCCCCAGGGAAAAATTTGTTGAGGTCTTCTTGAGTCAAATTCCCACAACACTCCAAAAAGCAGAAAAATGGAGGCTACTTTTATTTTCATCCCTTAACAAACGTGCCACTTTGCACACTGCTTCTTCCTTGCTGCAACAGTAAGTCTCTCTCAAATCTACTGAGCAACAAATGCCACTGCACTCACAACTGCAGCAAGAGAAGAAAGATTTGTGCCTCTGCCAGTGAAGCAGAGGACACACACAAAAAAAGTGAAGGAAAATCCTGTAGTACTAAACAACTTGTCAGAAAAACCGAAAGGGAAAACCATGAAAACAACAGCCTCAGTTGATTCTGTTGAATGTTTCATTTATCAAATGTAACAGTACCTCCCAGTATTTCACTGTCTGTAGCCAGATTTTCCCACTGCTTTTGGAGGAGAACGGACTCTGTGATGATGCAGTGATGTAGGATAAGAAAGTTAACTGTCGGATAAGTATCCCTTCAAAACAAAGTGAGAAACCACCCACTGATACAGGTTTAGGAGCCAAGGGGATAAGGAAGCTGTCTCTGTCTGTGGATGACAAACTATACTGCCAAGCTACATCGTTATATACCAGTCCTTATTGCTTCAGCTCTTCAGTTCGTTGACAAGTCCCATTTCCAGATCAATCATTACTTAAGGTATTTACTTACTATAAGGCAGCAGAAAACCTCTCCCTTGAAGTTTAACCTATCTTTTAAGAGTTAATATTGCTCCATTCCATCTGTAAAATTTTTTTACAGCTTCACAAATAAAAAAGAATTGTTCTTCTAAGCATACAGACATCAGCCTGACAGCCCAAACAATGCACTGTGGATCAAATGAAAATACTCTCTTGTGTAAGCATCGGTCTGAATTGGCCTTCTCACCACTTTGAGGGAGCACCAGCAAGACGTGTCAGCTGCAATCACAAGCTGTTCACTAGTAAGTCACAGTGCTTTTGTTCATTGGAAAATGCCTAATGACATCTCCAGTGCCAGTACAACCCTCTATACAACGCAGTTCAAATCCATGACATGCTTACTGTAAAAAATCCCCAACCAACTTTTCCCTTTATTCTTTCCTCGCATATTTTACCGATAAATGTGCATTATGTACTATTTCATGATATTCAAATCAAACAAATTTATTTTAGGACATTTGTTTAATGTCAGTAAGAACTCAAACATTCCAATATACATACTTATTGTAGCTTTTTAGTACCAATTAACGTGGAGTTTTTACTGAAGGTTGGCTTATCAAATTGCAGTGCATTTTTATCAAATGACAGTCAGCACAGTTGAAGCCAACTGGATCCTTCACAGAATTAAGATCTACAACAAGATTGCGAGAAGCGAAAGCAAATAGAAAAAAACTAACCCCAAATCAGAGAAAATACTTGTAAAGAACTGTGTTGTTTGGATACCGTTCTGTAGACCTCTAAGATCTCAAAGCAAATCACCAGTAGTATATGCATACATCAAAAGAAACCTATAGGATCCTTGCAGTATGCTATTTTAACACCTTTATAAATAAGGCTCAATTACTCAACAAGAAAGACTATTTTAACTGCTGGGATGAGTTATTTATACCAGCTTTCCTTATATGCATATAAACCCACCATCATTCACCCCCATAACTGACAGGTTTAGCTATACAGTGAGCCCCCATGTATTCGCGGTCCTCTATTTGCGAGCTTCAGTATTTGCGGGTGATTTTTCCGCGAACTCTGCAACCTCGGCACATGCCCAGAACGTACCGGGACCCCAGCTGGCTCGGCCCCCAGCCTCGCTGCTCGCACTGAGAGCACAGCCGGCCCCACTCTCCCCCTCCACCCCGCCACTCGCAGGGCAAGCACAGTGGGCCCCGTCTGCTCACGAATATGTAAACTGGTCCCAGCCAGGAGCCGGCACGGTGCGCCCGGGATGCATTTAGTGTAGATGTGTGTTTTTGCACAGCTGGAACTGTCCTCCACCGGGCTACAAGATGGGGTGATGGGGTTGTCATTGTGCGTGTGCCACTGTGCCATGGGCGGCGCCGGCCAAGTGGCCGGCGCAGCACGGGGCACAACTCGGGACTCAGTGCCGGCCCCACACAGCCCGGGGTGGGGATCTGGGTTCGCGGCACAGCGCCGGCGCTGGCCCCACGGCTTGGCGCTCAGCAGTCAGCGCTCGGTGTAACACAGCCAGACAACTTAGACAAGCCCCACTCTCAGGACCCTCCTCCAGACCTTATATGGGGAGGGGGCACAGCTACAGGCGTGGCGCACTCAACTACGTAGTTGGTTTGCTATCTNCCATTTCACCACTCTCCAGCCACTCATTCCCCAGCCAATAGCGATGCATGGGGTTGTTATGCCCGAAGTGAAGAACCCGGCACTTAGTCTTGTTAAATCTCATATTGTTGGATTATGATGCATAAAGTGCATTTTTTTCTGTCTTCAGCAGAGTGATTTATATCTGAATACTAATTTTTTCTTTATACTTGAATGTTTTTGTTATTATTTCACTTAAAACACTAAAACACAATTAATCAATTACTGTTATTTTAGATTTGAGGGAAGGGTCATCCAAGAACCTTTCCTTCTGTTAGCAGCAATAATGAAAATATAATCTTAAGACCATCTACAAAGGATCACTCTCACACCATACATCCATGCTGCGTTTCAGCCCGTCTGTTGAAATGCAACACAATTTAAGAAAGCATCAATTTAAGCACTGAATTAAGTGGTTTTTTATATTTGGGACAGAATTGATCCCAAATATGGCATTCATCCATGAATTAAATCAAGAATTTTTTTTCCAGTATGCTGATCATAAACACAGTTTGTCAGATTTGATTTTGAGATGCCAAGAAAAGACAAGGAGCCAAGTGTAATCAGTGAAATACTATTATTAAGAATTCTAAAGTTTAACCTCTATTCTGGGACTAGGTGCCACATTTTCCCAGCACATCTATTATCATCAACAAAGGACTTTACTGCCAGTCCTTGAAAAAAGTTATTGCCAATATCTACAGTGGCTATGGTCACTCAAATATTAATAATATAAAAATAAAAAGCACAGAAACCAGAATTGCAAGCAATAACCTTTGCTTTCATTTACTTTAGCACCATGAAAAAACTGCAAAAAGCGCTACGTATCTTGTCAGTAGTATATTTGCAACAATTACTATTTCTGAAGGCAGAAAATTAGAATTATAGCTCAATAGGGTTCTTTTTTTGTAAGCAGTCAAAAATGTATTCTGAGTACTTTCTTTCTGAAAATACCTATAGCAAGAACTTCCATTTCATAGATATACTGCTTAGACCAATAACTAGCTGAATAAAATCTGCTTTTTGTTCTTTAAAAAAACCCAAAACACAGGCAGTTTTTTTATTTATACTGGAATCTCCCTGTAGTTTTAGTGAGGCTGAAACTGTTCAGCACAGACATATTATTCAGAAACTGCATTCCAGGAGCTTCCATTCACAACAAATGAAACCAAATACATGTGTAATAAAACTAGTTGGCAGTTTTGAAAAATGTGAGAAAGGAGAAATGAAAAACGAAACTCAAACATGAGACATTAACTTTCTTTTCATCAAGTGTATAAATACGAGGAAATTTGTGACAGATTATGGCAGAAACATTTCTGTGTTTTTTTAATTTGTTTTGTTATTGTTTTATTGCATCTCAGAGGGCTTGTAAGGAATTGAACGTAGAGAATATATGGAAGAATATGAAAAATAGCAATAACAAACCATAAAACCATTTTCTTTGCTTGGCTAAATTATCACCTACTAAGGTGTCGCTCCGTGGCATCAACCTCAACATAAACCCTGTTGAAATCCAGGGTCTGATGGCTGTTTTGCCTCAGTGGTAGGTGCTGGGCAGTAACAGAAGCTAATAAAGCAAGCTATGCCTCATTTTCTATTACATCCTCCTGATTTTTAAACATAGATTTCCATATATTTTCATCAGTTACTGTAACACAGAAGAAGGAGAAAGTGTCTCAAAAGAAAAAAGGTAGACTAAGTTTATCAGCTTACAAGACAAATGAAACGAACAGGAAGGAAAAAATACCATGAGAAACAAAACAGAACATACCACTCAAAAATGCAAACTCGGACCATTAAAACAACTCTGTGTGACATTAATTACTAACACCAGCATTCTCATCAGCAACAAAGTTACAAGTACCAAATGGAAAGTTCCACGAAGAAACCAGCTAATTCAGTCTTACCTCCGTATTCACGGATTATGGGTCTCCCACGGGTCCCGTGAGTTGTTCAATCCATGAATTCGGTTTGTGGCAAAAAAAGGGTGAATACTGCAAACCCAGAAGTACGAATAGCGAGAAGAACCGTGAATCCACGATTGCAAAATGTGGCAAAAGGCATGAATATGTGTATACACAACCGCGAATCGTGAGGAAAACCATGATTAAGGCGAATACATGTTCATGAAGTGCGTCAAAAAGCCACGGATACGCGAACCTGGAAGCGCGAATACACGATTACTGCGCACACGTCGAGCGGAAACACGGATGAGGAAACCCCAAATCAGTGAAATTGTGAATAAGAAGGTATGAACGAGCAAGGCACTTCTTCGAAGGAAACTGGAAATCCGACCTTCCTGGACAGAAGTGTGGCTGGAGTGGAGGGTATGAAACTGCATCCAATTACGGATTTCTCATCTGATGCATTCCCGTGATTATACTAGACATGTGTTTTATAGATGGCTGAACAAATCCAATATGATATCAGACTACTCTGAAAGGAACTTAAAAAGAGTACAAAAACACAAGACCGGAAAAGCATATACAGAAGACCCACACTTATGCGCAGTCCACCATCTTTGCGGTTTCAAAAATCCACGGTTCATCTTTCAGTGAAAAGCGGTGCTGAGCACAGTTTCAGAAAACGCTGCAAAGGCAGACAGCTCATGAATATGTAAATGAGATCACAAACATGTAAATAAGCCTCTCCCAGGAGCCACCAGGGGCAGCAAGGGGAGGGAGCTGGAAGCTGTGCACTGCGTGGCCCAGCCAGGATACGTTTAGTGTAAACATGTGTTTTTGAACAGCTGGAATTGTCCTCTGCCAGCCTGCAGGAAGACACTGCCTTTGTCTGTGTCTGTGCGTGAGACCAGGAGTGGAAGGCACCTTTCTCCCATCCCCCTGGGGTGGGTGGGCGCTCGCCCGTGCCTCTGCGCCCGGGCAGGTGGGCACTTGTCCACGCCATGCCAAGCCAGGGCAGGCGAGGGCCCATCTGTGCTGTGGGAGGCTTGAGTTCGCTGTTGTTCCCAGTCACGAGCCCAAACGCCAAGGCCAGGGAAAAAAGGAAAAAAAAAAAAAGGGAAAAAAAAAAAAGGAATAGCTGAGACGTCCCAGTCTCATCCCATCCCATCTTGGCAAAGGGAGGGAGCCAGGAAGAAAGCTGCAAGCAGCATGGCCCGGTCCAAGTCCCATTCCATCCCTATTCACACAAGGGAGGGAGCTGGGAAGAGAGCCATGAGCGGTGTGGGACAGCCCGGGTGCATCCCATCCCTGATGGGGGCAGGACGACGGGCAGGGCTAAACTGAATATTCATGAGCTCACTCTCTTTGTGAATCGTGGCCTTTGCGGTACCAATCCAGACCTGTGGGTCCACAGTAACCAGGGGCTCACTGTATTCCACCCTTACAGAAAGAATATTGCTGAGTGCACTAACTTTCCTAAAGGAAGGAACATTTGAAAGTGGAATGCAAGAACTTTAGCACCAGGATTACAAAGGTTCCTAACAGGAGGGCAAATAAAGCATCAATTGCTGATAACAAAGGCAGTTACCCTTTAAAAAAAATCTAGTAAAAGGGAGATTAAAGTTGTCTGTTATGCAAGCTGAAATTCTTTTTCTTGCTGTAATGTCATTTCTCTTCTGTAGAAGAAATGAAAGTCTGCTAATCAAACAGACCAAAAGGAGGTCCACCAGTTTCATCAAAACCATACTAGTAGCTTAGAGCATTCACTTGTATTTTTATGAGAGGGATTTTGAAATCACCAAACTTCATGTGAACTTGAAAGCATACAAAAATGATAACATTTTTTCTAGTGCAACTTTGAAAAAGGTTGAGACAGCTGCTAAACATGACTGAATGGAGATAATGCAGTGACCACTTAAAATCAAAAGAAGTCTTGATTGTATTCATCTTCAGATTTTTTTTCTGTCTAGTACTGAAATCTTCTGGTGGGTGATCACATGCTTAGATTCACAGATGAGATGACCACAGAAAGAGCTATGCATTCTCAGAAGCTGAAGAGAAGGCCATTAGACAAAACCCAGTAAATAAGGCAGAGTTCTGCAGCTGCCAAGCATGGAAGGATGAGGGAAGGAAGAAACTTTGCTCAGAGAAGGTACCATGTAGCAATGTCTGCTGGGGATTCAAGGCAGTCTCTTGAGTGGCAAGATAGGTAGGGCTGAATGCGCAGGCTGTCTTGGATACAGCGGCTTCCTGCTTCCAAAAGTAATGGCAGGAAAAAATACTGTTCTGCACCCGACCAAAAACTTGGGTCAGTACTGCCATCCAGTCAGTGTTCAAGCATTTAAACAACTGAACAGAGCCAAGTGAAGGAAGACCTATGACCCACATTCTAATCCGAAGCCTATGTCAGTTGAAAAATGGATTAATTTAGGGTTTTTTTCTCAGGAGAAGATACAGTTGCCCAGCTGGACCAACAGTAGACTGAGTTACTGAGGCTGCGTCAAGATCCCTGAACCACTCACACCCCCGGTACAGAGTGAAGCTCACCAAAAACTTATTTCTCGTCTGTGTTCTTTCAGAAGGTGACCAGCACAATGCACACCTGCTTACAGCATCAATTCATATCCTTTGTATTTCTTTCTGTTCAGCTAAAAGTACTAATCCTGCAGCTAATCCTCCCAGGGGAGAATTATATCCTATGGCAGTGTGGTAGGAGCAGTCTGATCTGGAACATACTTCTGTCACTAATGTGACAGTTGGATGGATAAGAACTGTTTCTCAGGATAAAGTATCTGGGAAACAGGCTGGTGAACAGCGGGTTATGGCCCTCCGCCAGTTCACATGCTAAGATAGCTTACAGACCTTGGACTTCTGAGGAAGGGAAACAGATGTTTTAATTTGCACAGACTCTTTCTCCTTATTTTTTATCCACCACAGTACTTAATGATGCACTCACTATCCAGTGCATCAGCAAAGGGCTCCCAGTGAACACGTAAAAGCTGGAAACATTAATTTATATTAATGAATTACTGCCCGTGTCTTCTTTTTCAGAAAAACAAAAATGAAAAATTCTTCAAGCTGTAGCGCCATAATCTGGAGAAGTGTTTCTCAGTATATGATGAAAGCACATACACTCAGATATAGACGTAGTCATTAAGGTGTATTTTGACACTTAAAAATTGATAAACAATTTCACTGATTTACCAAGTAATGCTTAATGTTAGCATGAGAATAGTAGACATTTTAATTGAAACCTATCAGCTGTTTGAAGCCAAACTGCACACACAGTAGATGCTCACACCTACTGTCAGCATGGTTCCTGCCTGAATGAGTGGGAGAGAGGAGGAAAAAGAAAAAGTGCAACTGCTTTACAATTTGTAGCCTGTGGATTATAGGCAAATGAAACTTAATCTAGGCAACATAACGAGATTCTGGGATGTTCTCTCTGTTTTCTAAGCACATGATAACAAGGAACAATGATTAAAAAAAAAAAATCTAGAACCACAACTGCAGTGTTGTTGAATTCAGAAGCAAATGCGTATCATCTCCCTGCCTGTAGCAGTCACACTGGCCTAAAGTATATGTCAAAGAGGGCAAAGGGGGGGTGGATGTGACAGATTGAAAGCTGGCATGTCCATGGATGGAAAGTTTTCACCCCTGCAGAGCAGGATTCCTTCTCATTGCACCATCATCACTTCATAACTAGAGTGCTTCATATTTAGGTTACATTGCAGTATGATGATTTCCTATCTAGTGCAGGGCAATTTAAGGTTATGAAATTTCTGCTTCGTATTGCTATGGAGATTCTGCTGCAACAAACGTTTCCTATTTCTCTCTCCATTGTCTATTTTGCATTTCTCTGTTTGCCACGGTATCTCTATGTAAAAAATTTAGAAAGATCAAGATTTATTTCCCAAAAGAATCTTTCATATACTCTGTAGCAGAGAATATGTCTCCTTTTTGATGACATTTTATTTGTAGCTCTGTATTATTTAATTGCAGTGGGGATGGGCACTAATGCTCAAAATGTGTATTCTAATGGATAAAACAGGTCAGGAATGTTAATACTCAATTTTCTAATTAGCACTTTTGAGTACAGTATGCATGCTTTTAGCAAGCATTAAAAAACGGGTTGAGGATTTTTTGATGGACCAATTTTCAGAATTCCAGAGCAATGTCAAGTTGAGCAGGAAAAAATTGGTTTTATATATGAAGCTCTTACTGTTCCAAGGTTTCACCTTTATCTGATTAGTTACCTTCCAAAAAAATCAGGACCTCTGTCAAATCAGCAGAGAGAAAGAAATGGGGAATACTGGGCAAACTAAACACAAAAAAGCACATAACCACGGTGTGACAGGCACATTCATCCTAATGGGAACGAACAAGGAATATTACTTTATCGAGTTTATCCAACTGTGTATATTTAATCAAATACATTCTACAACGGATTTCAAGTGGGACTAATGACTTCAGCAGACTACAGCAAAAACACACTGTAATGCATATACTGATTTATTCCAACCTGTATGCAGGGCACACAGCTACAACTCATCCTGAATGGCTGTAAAGGGAGTATGTCCTCAGGCTACCCAATGATGTCTAGTGATGACAGATCCCCACAAGCCATCAAAATAAAACTGAAATAATGTAAACTTACTTCACAACAAAGATTGTTTCTTTCTCTTCATATAATCACATTGCTACTATTGAACCAGCCAGCTTGATGGCACAAATCACACACGACATGCAGGCACAACTTTGTGCAGGACGAAACCTTCCTTTGTTTCCCTCAAAGGCCAAGGAAGAGATTCCATTTCACAAACAGCAAAGTGAGTAAAACTGGAGTTTCCATTGACTTTTATCTTGAAACTGAAGTCATATCTGGATACTGTGGTGCTCAATAAAGACTGCATCTTTCCTAGCAGTGGATACACTAGCAATGTCTCCTTTTATTCTCATAAATTAATAAAAAATTAGCATCTGAGATTTCTATCCATATGTCAAAACTGACAGAAAATGACCCACAGCATAAAAACAAGGAGGGAAAAACACTGAGACAATGTAATCTCTTAAGGCCTTTTTACTTAGGAAGAGAGAAAGTTGACTGAAAAGATATTTTAACCAAACCTACGAAGACTGTTATAGTTCTCTGCTTCTGCAATGCAAAAAACAGGTAGAAGTCCCACCTAACTATAAAGCATTTCTAAGAAGTAAATGTAAAAATACCTCTCAATGACAGCATCCTTAAAATGCAGAATTGAGACTGGTGGCACACATTAGCATGAAATCTTTTGGGAAAAGTCTCCATATCAAATACTAAAGTGATTCAAAGGAAACATTACAATTCTCACAGATTACATATGAATTAGCTGCCAAAAACAACAACAAAAAAACTGTGCTCTCATCAACTGAGCCAATTGATGAAGAAATACAGTAAATGTTCATGTCAATAGCCAGAAACAAGCATTTGGAAATTAGAGGAAAATGATAAAATTAGCACTGCAAAAACAAAACTTAAAAGCTTCCCAAAGCCAAACAGTAATATTAGATTTGCTTCACAATTAAGGAGGCCCATGAAAAGTTGCTTTTATTTGACGCCTTTTGAAAAATTACACGGGAATTTCCTGAACTTTATTGACCATTCTCGAGTTCTTTTGTAATTTCTTTTCAAGTTCTTAAATTCTGATATGAAAGAGAGTCTTCGAATGGTTCATAGCCCTCTCTGGAAGACTTGACGTATTTCCATTTCAGTTTATTAATTTCAACATGCATCATTAATTTCCTGATTTCTTTCCTGTTCTAAATGTGCATTTCAAAATGCAGAGGAAACAGGCAATGGACATAAAGTAAATAATACTTTTAAATAATTTCCTTGATTTTTACTTTCTCCATCACACATTCTGATAAGCAAGTTTTCACAATGACTTTTTTTCCTAATTTAAGTATCCTGCATACACCAATAGATCCAACTTAGTTCTCCCAAGTAAACTCCAGCAAGCAAACTTGGGAGAACCAAGTTCCAGAGACCAAACCAGAGATTAACATACAAATGTAGGATTTTGAAGACAAAAACCTTCCAGGTGAAAAAATGGGACCAATAATCAATACAGCCAATCCACACATCCCTGGATTTGTATCTGCATCATATGCCTGGAGTCTTGGAATTCCAAGCTTAACAGAACGGCCCAGAAATAAAAAATTTTTGGCATGTACACCCTACTGTAACTTATCTAAATCCGTTTTCCAATCCAGTATTTGATATGAGGCTTCGAATGAAGAATTAAAAATCTTACAAACTATGCATACTACTATGTATGCCATAAACTGGCAACTACAAAATTTTATATGCTTCTGTAACAAAGACATCATTTTAACTTTTATACACTCAAGAAAAAGGAAGCATTCTGTTTTAGTTTGCAAAGGGAAATGACAACAAAGCAAGCACAAGGGTGGCTAGTATTCATAATGAGACTCATAAATAAAGGAAATTATGTGCACTGTTATTCATAAGGTACTTTTCCTCCTTTTGTTTACCATCCTGTAAAGTTCCGTTCATGAAAACAAAACAGGAAGAGAGGAAAAGGTTGAAGCAGTCAAGACCATTGCTGCACTAGTTTTGCGAAGACTAGAACACAGTCTCAAGTAAAAAAAAGTCTAAACCATGTATCTTCTTGAATACACTCCGTGAATTGCATAGAATGTGACAGAATTCCCCTCTAAACCCCAAGTTTCAAAACATATTCAGATTTTCAAAACCGCTCATAAACAGAACAAGATACTCATATTTCTGTGTGACAAATGTCGACAAATTTAAATAGTCTGAATTCTGCATAAAACATATGTCAGAACAATTATAGCTAATTGAGAAGACAACCACTTATAACAAACAATTAAATCAACCCTCAACTCTCTTGTCAATTTAAAAGATCCTTATATGAAAAGTTAATTACCTCCATTGAGATTCGTCTATGTATCCGGTTTCTGAGACAAACACCTGTGGGAGACTGAACTTCATCAGACGACGTTCCAGAAGCTTGGTCACTTTCCCCATCTGACCCCATTTTCAGGTTTTCATGAACAATATCTTAAAAATAATCCAAAGAATTGAAAACAGTTAATCAGCTCTTTAGTAGAGATGGAAAACAATTCTATCATTACTGTACAATGGGTTACGAGAGAGAGTCAAAGACTTATCACTGCCATGTAATCTTGGTATACACTTTATATGACTCAGGAATAATCACAAAATTAACATGATTACTCCATAGCACTTCTCTGCAGACTTTATAATTCTTTTTCTTATTGGGACTACAGCAGAACTGTCTTCCAAAACAAAAGACAAACATTTCAACCAAGTTTAATTCCCAAAAGCCACCTTCCCCCTGCTGGCACAACTCCCTCAGTACCTCTTCTCTTTTAGCTTCTCTTGGATATACAACATTACTGAGAATATTCAGCATTTTCAAATCAGAATACCTGATGTTTGTAACCTAAATGTATCTTCAGAAAGCTTAAAAACCCGAACAAACCAAAAAACTGGAGAGGTGTAGGTATTGTTTTCAGAAATCAAAAATACGGAAACACAAAATTCTCTTGTGTCCATATGTGGAGGAATAGGATGACCCTCCAAATGGAGGCCTACAACATACAAGTGCATTCAGTGGAGGACCTGACATTTAAGAGCAAGTAAGTGAAATCTCTGACCTTACGGAGGAAATTAGATAACAAACTGCCTTCATGTCAACTGAAATTGGTACTCTTAGAACAGTACTTCAGATTCATCCACATAGAAGAGTGTATGCAGATTATGTACACTATGCATTACTTTCAAGCACCAAAGAATCTTCCAGACTTTGGAAGACAAACACCGTAATGAACAATAGAAAATCAAGGCTGTGTCATTAATAGCATAAAGAGCCACGTGACCTGGAAAAGGACACATATGGGAAGCTGGTCATAGAAGTGATTCACTATGAGTAATGCTTCATTATGACTTCTGAAATATTTGAACTCCAAATTACTCTGGGCTTTAAATACGTATTAGGTGCTTCAAAAGCCACCAATTTCCCTGGCCTCTCCTGATCCTTGATATTAAGCATTATCTTGTACAAGGGACAACCCGAGGAACTAACAATCTCAGAACACTACCCCTAAAAAATGCTAATATTAGCAAAACACATAGAGAACGATTCAGCCTTACCACCATCATGCCTTAAAATATTTAACAGCAACTTAAAAATAAACAACAAACCAAAAAAGAAACCGCAAGTTTTATCACTATCAACAAGCAAGAGAAATGGATTTTTTAGGGGAAAAAAAGCCATTAGCTTACTGTTTCATTATCAGCACATCTTATAAAATATTTGTCTACTTTGACTCACACAGAATCATCTAAACTTTGAAGGAATAAATTCTTCTTCGGTACAAAGAATTTCCTTTTATGGAAAACGGAATGGATATAAAAAGAAAGATTAACCCGTAAGCCATTAGCAACACATATTTTAACTCGAAATACTGTAATTAAACACACAAACTAAGCATGCATCTCACGCACAAAGCAAATTTTCCAGCAGTGATGTGGATTTATATTGAATCTTGATTAAAAATCCATGCAGTTGTAGAATTTTCATTGCATGTCGTGCTCACATTTGTACTTAAGAAGAAAGTCACCCTGTACTCCTCATATAAGAAGAAACAATCTTCTGGCTTCAAAAGGGCATAAACTCATATTTTGAACCACAGGAAAAGATTTTTAGAAAGTGGTTTCTAAAGATCAGTCTTCACTTTAAGTGGAGTAGACAAAATGTAACCTTTTTTTTGCCAAACCTCTAAGAAATCTCTCTCAGTCTCTGTAGTTACTAGACAGCTGTATTTTTAAAATCTCTAAGAAATTCTGGGAAATTATTTTTTAGTGATATAACAGCATAGTGAAAACACCATTTTCAGCAAAGCCATTATGACAGTGCTGTTGCACCTGGTAAACAGCACATTCATGGTATCAGTAACTCAATAAAGATTCTCCTGTAAAATACTTTTCTGAGAGGACATGTAATCCATTTTAGCAATTATAGCTCTCAAGGTTCTGTTTGTAAAACGAAGTGTAACAGCTACTGACAATTGTTCCCCAATCTATTTATCCTCATGTTAGTACAAGTCCTCTGATTGGGCCCCAAAGTCTATTTTCCTGTTGGAAGCTAGGCAAGAGATAAAAGCTCGGCAATCTCATAAAATAAAATGTGCAAAATTAAGGAAGTGTTGTATTTTAAATCCTGGAGCAATCACATAATTTCTTTTTAAAAAGATTGACACTTATAAAAGTAATTATGGGATTGATACTGTCATACTTCTCATGTACAATTCACAAAACCAAGAGTATTATGAAGCTACTAGTTAAAAATGACAGTTTGAAATGCAATGCTCAGANTGGCACCGCCCCACAGGGAGCTCTGGCACCGACCCTCGGCAGAGCAGAGGCACTGCGTATGTGTTGGCTGCGGAACCTCGCTAATGGCTGAAGCAAAACTGCAAGAAGTTTTCCTCGCAAATCAATAGGGTTGTAATGCAGAGGTTGCAATGCAGCGGGGATGTACTGTATAAAGAACACTCCAGTTGACAAAGGTAATTCTTCTGCTAAGAAGATCACCTATGTAATGACACACAACTAAGGACTATGTCAAGAACTAGTAACATAAATCCCTTTATTTGGGACAGATAATGTAGCCTCAAGGAGATTCTGCTCTTTATAAATCCAGAATGGGAAGACAAAGTGGTCTGTACCACTCTAGTCTAAAAATGCAGTATTACAGACTTTTAAATAAGATGGTGATTTTGAATACTGCTGCAATATGATTGATTCTGGTAAGTCTGGAGAAGCGACATACTAATAACCAAAAGGGTTTAAGCAGGATACTGCCTGTAGCATCCAAAAGTGTATCATTAACCACATGCTTGAATTTCCAATGGGCTAAATACCCAACTGCTCTTATTTGTAAGGATTTGCAGATGTTTTAATTACAAAGTGCATTTTCTAAAGCGAGATAATTTTAAGCCTTTTAAAAATAACTTGACTGTGTTATCACCTAATATAAATGCATCCTTTTATTTTATTCAATTAAAAAAGGCATTGGTAGAGCCTTATGTTCATTTTTTTAATAGCATAAACCTCAGAGTAAGGTATTAACCTAGACATTTTAATGATTTTTCCACATATGCATATTTGATCAAGCAATGACAAAAATCATACAAATAGTTCTTTAGTTTCACTAAGCTTTTCTATAGACAAGTTCCCCTGCATCAAAGCCTCCTTGCATGGTCTTCTGAGGTTTTAAACATTCAATAATGTATTGAATTGCTTTCACTCGATACCCAAGCCATTCTCTTACTCTATGTATTTTATTAAATATCCAGTAAGGCCATGTAGTGAAAAGCTGTAGATGACTACACTGTAACAGTGAAACTATGAAAGTACATTTAAAGGTAAAGGCTGTCC
Source organism: Pitta sordida (assembly GCA_013390025.1). Classification (NCBI taxonomy): domain Eukaryota; kingdom Metazoa; phylum Chordata; class Aves; order Passeriformes; family Pittidae; genus Pitta; species Pitta sordida. Next base: position 7,391 of record WEKX01012283.1, on the reverse strand, counting down.
TCATTTCAGCTGTGAAGAATGCACCGCTGAAGAAATGAATACCGGGAAACCTACTGTGTAGCAAACGAGAACTCCTCCAAGTGAGCCATAATCAAAGCCACTAATTAGTCAGTACTGAGTCACACTCCATGATCTTTCCACCTTACTTCAAATGACTACAGAAATAATCACATGACTTGCATATTCGATTCCTTCCAAGGCACAATTTTCCAAAGGTTATTCCAAAGGTGAAGTGGCTGCATTTTACAATTAGTTTCACAAATAATATGACTCAAATCGAGGAAGGTCATGGTCAACAAACTGCCTTTACTCCTAACGTTACTGAACTATGAAAGCTGTATGGAAACATCATTCCTTCAATTAATAATTATGACAATGAAACAAAACCTCTCCATAACTATATCAACACAACTGGTATATCAACTGGTCAAAGGAGGGGAAGGTCAGCTTCAGGTGGCTCTGCACATTCCAGGTACCTCTTCGGAGATGCCATTAATTTAAGGATGGAACAAGGACAATCAGGTTTGCTCTGCATTCAGTCAGGTCAGGACCAAAAGAAGTTATTAGGTCTGGCTTCATCATGGACTGCAGCAGCTAAATGTTTGCAGAGGTACAAGAATGTAGAAGCTGTACAGATCCAAGCCAACTACAATAATCCCTCAGCTAGACCCTCATTCACTTGTTCCACAATTTGGCCTGAGAATCATTTATGTTATTTAAAATCATCCTGACAACTGAACACTGGATTAAAAAATTATTAAGAAATTTTAAACAGAGGTAGAATTAAAAAAATTTTATTTTGCAAAGAATTTTACAAAACCTAAAGCTAACAGAGAGTTTCCAAGCAGAAACTCCTTTTAAACTCTTTTGCGATTTTACAGAAAGAGTAATTATGCTTGCACATACATACTTGCACTTGTGTTTTCTACCACTATGTAACATGTAAAAGTAGCTTACATTTTCATCAACTCAGGAGTAAAAAAAATTCCACCATTATGTCCTGAGCAAAAAGACACATTTAACATACACACATAGAGCAACCTGCTCCAGTGGAAGGTGCCCCTGCCCTTGGCAACCTCCAGGGACACTGGAACTTGAGGTCCCTTCCAACCCAAACCAATCTGTGTGTCTATGATATACTCTGTATATCTATTTCATACTACCTCAACAAAATTAAAAACTGTACAGGAATCTGTATAACACTTCCTGCAGACTAACATATTCAAATTGTACAATTTAAACAACGGGCCACTTATAAAATGTGATCACCTGAGAAAAGTCAAACCAATGGCACTCACAATACTTATATATCAGTACACATTTCAGGTGAAAAACAAAGCTTCTGAGAAAATGGAATAATCATTAGAAGAAAACAAAAACTGTATTATGGGCCATTTACTTAAAGAGTCAGACTTGATGAACCTTGTGGGTCCCTTCCAACTCAGAATATACTGGGATTTTCCTTTTGCAAAGCTCCTTCTGAAGAGGAGTAAGTCACTGGTAAATTTACATTTCAAAATGGTATAGAGTTGTTAAAGTAAAAATGCAACAAGAGTACAGGAATCTCTGCACTCAACATCTCTGCACTCAACACTACCTCTGCTGTTCCTGCACAGGGTTTCCAGGTATCTAGTTTGACAAGTAACCCACTAAAAACTAAATATTCCTAAACACAGATTTCTTTAAGTACATAATTATTTTTTCAATCTTCCTGTTTGATTCTTGGCAACTTAATTGAAGATTGGTTTGACAAAAATGAAAAAACAAAGACTGTGGAGAGGACTTGAGTGAAATTAGGAATTGATATAGTAGTCAAACTGTGTACACTAAAACCCATTTTCCCCCATGAAAACAACAGCTGCTACAGTCAGTTCAAGAGGATACAAGTCATTTCAGTTTGAATGGTAGCACAAGCAGTAAAAAGCCATGTTTTTTAACATGACAAGTGATATTACAGCATAAGAGAATATAAGTGGTCTGACTACTATCTTGAAGATTCATAACTTAATCTTGAAGATCAGTTTAACACACACTTCTCAAGGAGGGCAGAAGATTGAAAAAACCAAAATTCTAATTAAGCTGTGACTTGCTCTCATTTTCTAGTACCTATTAATTAAGCATAATTTAAAATAGCATAAAAGTAGGGTAAAACATTAATGGTGACTGGAACCAGCAACACGACAAATTACTTGTGAAAGAAAAAATACTTAATAACTTATTTGCTTCACAGAAGCTAAAATATAGCTCTGGACCATAACAGATAGTTACTGTTGAATGGCCTTAATTTGGCACTGAAAAAAACAATTTTTTTTCTTATAGTAACGAGAAGTAATACACCAATTTTTCTAAAATTCCACATAGAGGATGATTATCCTCTGTTTTTATCATATTCCATTTATTGTTCTTTTTGCTAATGTTTAACTGAGAAGGACACATGGATTCCTTGAAAAGTATTCAAAAAGCACATTTTGTAACTTCTGTAACGTTGCAACTTCTCAAAAATTCATGGGTGATTTGTGCTTGTTCTTCTAATTGCTTTCTTCCTGAAAGTATTAGAAGACATTCAGTGTCTCAAAACCAAAATTCTCTAAACATGTCCAGAATAAATTACTACATACCCAGAGACTTATTAAAGCATTAGAATAACTGTATCTCTTGCTAAGAATCAATAGAGACATTATTTTTCTCAGAAAAATTAATTTAAACGAACAATGTAGGAAATTACCTAATCTGCTGCCATTTCTGGGCATTGCCATGAACGAGCCGAGGCTGCCCCCAATGACGCTGTGTGGTCTCCGCAAAGGGGGCTTCTTGAAAGATCCTGTGTACTGGTGGAGAAATGAGTGCATGCTGTGAGACGTTGGAGGCCTGCCATTCTTCACAATAGGCTCTACAATTCACAAGGATCATAATATTCATTGCCACAAGCAAGTAGGAGTGTCAGGAACATGCCAGAAGGAAAAAAAAGAAAAAGAAAAAAACCCAGTTACTAAACAGGAAATCACCAGTATGGTAAGATTATCTTTCATGCTAAGAGTAGACCATCATACTACTGTCATTTTTCTACTGGCAAATGAGTACAAAACATGGCATTAAGTACTACCCAAACTTAATTTCATTAAATTCTGTCACTGCTGCTGGATGAGTAAATGCACTGAATATACAGCCTTAGAACCTCCATAAAATGAGAACACTGTAACTATTTTCTCCTGTCTTACCATACAATGCTTCATCTTTACTAACAGCTGGTAGGTCAACTATGAAAAAGAAATTCAACTGTAAGCCTTTGAAAATATCCTCCCTCTCAAAATTCTTGTGGGTCACTACTAGCAAGGCCTTGCTATTTGGTGTCCTTAAAAGTAAATGTACCTGTCTGTACCTACCTGAGCTGTCATGTCATTATTAAGGTTATTAACTTACAGGATATCAGAAAAATTAAGCATTCGCCTTGTTATTTTGGCTTTCTACTGGACTGTCTTTCAGATAGTTCAAGGAAGACTTAAACTTAGGATTTTGAAATCTTTTTACAGCTGTTATTATTATTGTTAAACACTTTCTAAGAAGACAAAATGCTATATATTTTTAAATCCTCTTGACAAGTGTGCACAGTCAGCCACCTGACTCTGCACACATGGACTAACACTCAAAGCATCGGCATGGTACTAGATGCAGACTATCTCTAAAAACACACAAGGGTTTTTTTTTTACCCCAAGAAGAAACAGAACAGCTGTCAGCTTGCTTTGACTGTCACAAAACTGGACTTATCAGAACCACCAATGAAGTAACTGATAGAAGAAAACAAAGAAGAAATAGTCTCACTTCAGAAAGGGAGATCAGAGTTATCTGGCAGTTAACGTGCAAGCACTGTCCCTGTACTAGGAAAAAGACCAGAAGCTATGCCCAAACAACACTTGAGATTCAAGTAATTTTATCTTTCCACCATTTGACTCTTAATAACATTACAGATTCATGTTGTTTGGTATTATTCAGAAGACAGAAAAGGCAGCAGCCACGCACTGAGAAACCACAGGGTGAGTGCTACTGATGGAGCAGCACCCACCAAGGCACTCCTGGATCCACTGCTCCCAGGGTGTCTGCTCGGAGCTCCACTCACACCTGCTGGGGCAGGGAGCAGTCTGGGATACCACTTCACTACCCTAACTTATACCCACATGCAGGGACCCCAAAGTCTTGCTTTACCTTCCAAAATAAGTTAAGAAGAATAATATAGCTAGAAGCAAATACTAGTGTATGAAAAGCAAAATTTCAATGGTGAAGAAAAGTAACAGCAAGAAATACCCAGTAACCTACAGAAAACAGAATCCTGATGGAATCCTCCTCTTTCCCCACGTGTACAAAAACCTTCTGTATGTATAGTCCAAAGCAGAGACAGAAGTACACAGAACCACCCAAGGACAGGTCAGTGACTTTAAGAAATAATTATGTAAGGATTTTTTTAATATAAACATGAATAACACAGTGAGACAAAAAGAAAAATCAACACACAAAACCAAAAAAAAAAAGACTGACTCAGCTGCTGTAGGAAAAAACCCAAAAGTCCCTGGAAAAAACCCATGCTGCAGGCAGAAAACAGAATGTGAAAGGACATGTCAGCACTGATATAAACCCATCTGCATCCTTCAGTTAGCATCCTTCATAAACACTGCTTCAAAGTGGGTGAACATGAGGAAAAAGTCACCATACATCTGTGTATATATTAAAGAAGAATGGATCAAGATCTTCAAAACTCTGCACATCTCTGTCCCAAATGATTATTTCTAATACTTTGCATCATCCCTTCTGACTTAAAGAGTGGTATCAGAGTCCCTGTTGTACACCTTAAACAGCGGATTTATCGTTGTGCAGCAGGCAGCAAATCCCTCATCTTTTTTTTAACAGAATCTATTACTACTTCCACATGACACAGGTTCGCATCCTGGTTTTGATAAATTAAAATCTGCTTTCTGCTTTGCAACTTTCTGACTAATTAGATTTGAATTTGATCTAATTTCTAATCTAAAACCCTCACATTGAGTTAACATACAGTGGTGAACAAATGAATGGTAACACTGAAAATTCAAATACCTGATGAGTTTGTTTTATTGAGACAGTCATCGTCAGTTACAAATTCTACGCTTAGCAGGTTTAAGTGGCTAGTTTGCATAATTTTAAGCTATTTACTTTATTTCTATTACTCATATAAGCAATAAATTATATATATGAAGCAGGTATTTTTTAATTTTCACTGTTCTAAAACTAAATTTTTATGACAAAAACAGAGCCAAAACAGAGATGGGATTTTTTTCTGGAAAACTCTGGGAAATGAAACTCTCCTCCCTTTGACCAAGTACCTTAATTTTTGTTTTGTTTTAAAGCCCTAACAATAAACTTGTGAAGAAAGTTCACAGATTTTTGTTGCTATTGTTGTTAGTATGCACTAAAAAAAAAAATCACTCAGATGTATTTTAGCTCTGCCACTAGTATTAACAGCCTTACACTCGGGAAAGTAACTTCAACCCTAATCAAGTTGTTGAGACAGACTGATGCCTGCTAACTGACAATGCATCTCCCATGGTAAGATGATTGTCTCACAAAAATGCAACTTTTCAACAGAAGTAAACACTAGTTTTCTCACTCTAATGAAGAAGTGAAGATGCCTGGATACATCTCAACAAAGACTGCAGAGCCACCAAGGGCAGCACAGGAGAAGGACAGGGTCGCACAGCCGAAGCAAAACTGAGTGACAGTTCGTGCCTGAGTCATCCTGGCCAAACGTTCCCAAGGATTCCAGCCAATAACCACACTGGAGTGTGGACTACAGGTGCATTCATAAGGCACAGAGGCAATAATTTCCCTTGCATCTCATGGCTATTGTGTACGCATGCTAAAACTCCACAAACTGTGTAGCATGCAAAAGAGGCAAGAACTTCTGAATACACTGAATGCTACACAGAGATGCTTCACGTTCATTACTAACACAACAGCGTGATGAGCACAGATGATTGTTTAAAAAACTTGTTTTCCTCGTGGCACTGATAAGTTTGTATGTACAGTGATCCTCCGCATAGTCGTGATCCATAATGTGCGGGATCCAAACAGTCGCTGTTGATTTTCAAGCGAGTGGTGGGACCTGGCGCATGCGCAGAACATGCAGAACCTACTGTGAACCCAGTCTGCTCATGAATATGTAAACTGGTCCCAGCTGGGAGCCACCGTGGCATGGCCGGGATGTGTTTAGTGCAAATGTGTGTTTTTGCACAGCTGGAATTGTCCCCGGCCGGACTACAAGACAGAGTGACAGGGCTGCCGTTGTGTGTGTCTGTACATGACAGCGGGATGCACCTTCCCCCGTCCCGCGGGGATTGGCAGCCTGGTGCCCGGCCATGCCAAGCCAGGCCGGGTGGGGGGGGAGCAGGAACCCACGCCATGGTGGGACGGAGCTGGATAAGCAGCTGGAGCGGTTACGGGCAGAGGGAATGGGGTCCCTCGGGGTGCCTGCATGGTTGGCATTGTTCTCTGCCAGGCTGCAGAAGAATTGTGTGTGTCTGTGCAGGAGCCGGAGGCACCTTCCCCCCCAACCCCTGTGCTGCCCTTTGTGTGCCCACAGTCAGGCAGGTACCGTGGCCAGGGCTCAGCAGAGCCCACAGGCCGCGCCCACTGCTTGCCCGGCACGGTCAGCACCCGCCTGCCGCTCAGGGCCCGCCCGCCGCTTGGCCGGCACTCTGCACCCACCCTGGTGCTTGCCCCTTGTCCTGGCGCTCGCCCGCCTCGCCGGAGCACAGCCAGACAACTGAGACAAGCCCCACTCTCAAGACCGTCCTCCAGACCTTATTAGGGGAGGGAGCGTGGTGTACTTGACTACGTAGTGGGTTCACTATCTTTGTGGATTCCAAGACTCATGTGAAGAGGGGCAGCCCCAACAGCCCACGAGTAATGGGGGAATCACTGTATTTTAGAGTTTCAAACAAAATTCCTGAAATATTCTAATGTATCCAAAGTTTGGCTCAAATATAAGGAAAAACACTGATTACATTAATAAGCACATTCTAAATTTATATAAAAATGAGACATAAATGCTTGATGTAACAAATTCCAATTATACAGAAATAACTTTTGTCATCATAGGCAGTATTACCTTTCTGCACGGTCCTAAGTACTGTATTAAATTGTGGAACACGTTATAAAATTTAGCAACAATAATTTAGGTCACATAGTAGGACAGGCGTAACTACTGACAGTGAAGTGAAGGTTACAAGAATGCTCACATCACACTATACTTATGACTAAGAGAAACATTAATACTACCAGCTTACAAATGGAGTTTTAAAATCCTAAAACGCATTAATTTACCAAAAGGAGGGATCATATTGATTTGGAGAATCAGAAAATT
>WEKX01012280.1:48760-79755 GCA_013390025.1 Pitta sordida | reverse complement strand
CCAGGGATCCAGGGGCAGCCACAGCTTCTCTGGGAATTCTATTCTAGTCCCTCCCCACCCTCCCAGCCAGGAATTCCTTCCCAATATCCAGTGGAAACTCAAGATCTTCTGTCTCGTGCCACTGATGGACACAGGACCCGTAGCTCATCCTTATATTCATTTATAGCTAAAATATATATAACTATATATATAAAATTAGATTTAATAATAAATAAAATAATTCNAATTCATCCTCCAGGATCTCTTTTAATTTCGTTCTGTTACATTTATTGTTTGATTTAAAACATTTTCCACCTACTACCAAATCAGCATCATTTTTATAAAAAAAAAAAAAAAAAAAAAGATTTCAAGGCTGCTGAAGGAAAAAGAACAAAACATGTAAAACAACACCCAAAGGTAGATCAGCCTGAAAGCTGTTGCAAGGATCAAGGGTTTGCGCTGATTTTATCTTGCTGTCTCACCAAGTTCAAAGCAATAATGCTGATGACACTTGTGAAAGGTGAAAAAAAAAACCAGTCAAAAGAAATATAAAAATTTGGAAGAGTAAATTGAACAATTTTCAAACACGGGATATAAGAAATAAGGAATATTTATTTTACAATTAGGGTGGGAAAACACTGGCACAGGGTGCCCAGAGAAGCTGTGGCTGCCCCTGGATCCCTGGAAGTGTCCAAGGCCAGGTTGGAACAACCTGGGATAGTGGGAGGTGCCTGTGTGGGACTGGATGGGCTTGGAGGTCCCTTCCCACCCTAAGATACTTTCAGGAATATATTAATTTTGGGGTAGGCTGTTGTAAGATGTCCCAGCACAGAGAAGCCACCGAGGCAGAGCACAACAAATCGAATCCTGCAGGGGATTCCCATCTCCGGCTCTTTCCCACCTTCATTTATCACAGAAACTACCTGCACAAACAGGCACCCAAATTCCCACGGTGGCAAAGCTGAGTTACACAAGTCAGTCCCTGTGAGAGCATTTGAAACCTGGCCACAGCAGCATTCCCACAAAAACATGGAGCCTGGATTGAGAGAGTCACACAACAAACACAAAATCACGAGCCGTTTAAACCTCGTTTACTCACAGTTCTATCAGAATAATCAGGGTAATTTTGAGAAGGGGAAATATGCTTTTATCAAAAGAATTTCTGTGTGGGTACAGCACCCCATGGCAGTTGGCTCAAGGCCCAGCCCTTGTGCCATATGGGCACGTTATTAATGACTTTAATTGGGCTCCAGGTGAAACTTGGAGCCCTCCCACATGGGGCTGATTGCAGGGTGAGGACATGGCTTGGCTGGAATTCAGGGCACGTGTCTTGCCTTGGTCACAGCAGCTCAGACAACCCACTCCCAGGGTCTGGGTGTCACCATCAGGTCGAATTAATTAGAATTAATGAAAATAACCCATCAAACAGTGGGTGATGCATGGGGAGATTCAGTTCCCTGCATGGTCGAAGTGCATCTCTGTGGGGTTGGGTTTTGCCTCACCAGGGTCAGTGCTTTGTGCTTATCATTTATCAAGTGTTCAGATCACACCTACAAAAAGTTACCTCACTTATCCCAGGTCAGTTATTTAGGGGTGGCTGCCCCTGGATCCCTGGGAGTGTCCAAGGCCAGGTTGGAGCCACCTGGGACAGTGGGAGGTGTCCCTGCCCATGGCAGGGGGTGGCACTGGATGGGCTGTGCACCCCACATGGCATTGTCATATTTGGGAGTGAAAAAAGCAGGATGGAAATCAAATAAATCAAAGGTGATACCTTGGGGATGTGGATGATTGTGTGCAAAACCCGGGTTGGCTTTTATTAATGGCTGTACAAAAGCACATCGACAACCTTTGCAAAAAAATTCACTTATCCTTGCGGAAACCACAGCATTAAAAGCCATTTCCAAGTGTAAGGATGAAAGACAAAGGAACATGGTATGTGCATGACCTACCCGGGGTGTCTTTTTAACAGACTGCCAGGAACAACCTTAATAGCGCAATAAATCAAAAAAAAGCCACTTCCCAGGCTCTGGGAATGAATGGAAAAGTTATTTAACAGCCAAAGTCCTCAGAGCCTTCATGAGCTGCTTTAATGGTTTGTCTTACAAAGGAACCACCTATGAATATAATCAACTGTAAGAGCTTGTTTACAGCTTTGCTCAAGTCCGTGGAGAAGTTGAGCAAGGCCCAGGAAGGGGCACACCCAGAGAGTCCTGGAACGTCAGGATTTATCCAACCATTGGTAGCCAACACCACACGAGGCAGCCCTTGAAATCTGCCAGAGCAAAGGGGAATTAATTCACTTTCTAACTTCGAGATTGCATGACAAATGCTTGAAAATTGCTGGGACTTCATTAATATTATCATCCGTTTCCAGAAGTGCTCTGGGATCTCCTGAAAAGTGGGAAACTCGGTCTCGGTCCAACTCAGCGTGGGGTGTTTTCTTTTTGTTTGTTTGGCTTTTTTTTTTAATGAACAATTCATTATGTGTTATGTTATCAAGAGAGCTCATAAAAGGTGCCAGGTCAGCATTGCTTGGAAGGTTGGCTCAGGTCAGTTCAGTCAAAGCCTGGGAAACTTTACCCAAATATATATAAATATTCAGGATGGAAAAAAAAGATAAATATATATAGAGAGAGAGGAAATGAAGGAGAGACCTGGCCAGGGCGAAGCCTTTGCTTTCATTGTAAAATGAGGTTATTTCACACAGATGCTGCAGGCTGCTGTTGATCCCATTCAGACAGATCCAGATTCCTTCAGTTTGCACAGATTTCCTTCATTTAGGGGGAAACATAAATCCACTGCTCACTTCCATTCCATTGGGTGATAGCCCCTGATTGCTCTTCCCTCTTCTAGGAAAACTGCTTAAATTTACAACTGATTTCCATAAAGCAGGTGCCTCAAACACAAATTAACTTCCACCTGCAGCTTTACATAAAATGAGAGAAATTCTCCTTTTCATTTCTTCCCAACAGCTCTTCTTTTTCATTCTGTTTATTTCTCTTTATGAGGCTTTTTTTCCTGCTCTGATTTCTCCCATTTTGGCACTACCTGAATACTTTGCTTTGTGTTAAAAGCAGCACAGAAAGGGAATTTTCCTACAGGTGTCCGTCTATCACAACATTCATTTGAATAGAGCTGGAAAACATTGTCACTGTCTTTATTACCACATCAGGCACATTAGAGTTGCCTTTTCAATCTTGAAATTGAAAGGAGGAAAACAATATTTCTCAACACAGCTACAGTGCAATTACACTTGGAGGGTGTTGCATCCACATTTGTGTCTCGTTATCGGCAACACATCAAATAACTGGAAGGATTTAGGGGGAAAAAAATGAAATTATGACAGTCCTGGAGGGTTGAACACGTGGCCAGACACTCCTATAGCTACAGGAACAACAGGCAGACCTGGGTGTTCCAACTGGAATAACCTGGAGCCAAAGGACGGGGGCCGGGATCTGATGCCCTGACATGTGGCCTCAGGAGTGGAGGCCTTGAGAACAGGACATTGATGAAAAAATAGCCCAGGTTTTTATTTCTCCCACCTTCCCTCCTCCAAGGAAACAGGGCCTGTGACCAGGGCTCTTCATTGAAAAGCTCAAGCCAAGCAAAATTCAGGGAGTTGTGTTGGAGGGAGGAATTCCTCCTTCAGGGTGGGATTTCCACCCCTGATCACCTCACCCCAGCTACTCCCCCCAAAAAAGGAATGAATGTCAAGGTTTGGTGGATTTGGGGGTGGGAGAGCAATGCGAAGTGGAAGAGGAACTTCAGGACACCGCAGCAAAGAATGGATGGATGGATGGATGGATGGATGGATGGATGGATGGATGGATGGATGGAGCAGATCTGATGATGAGCTGTGGGTTCAGGGCTGTGAGGACATCCAGTAACATCCTCAGAAATAGTAGGAGTTGCTCCTTTCTTTTAAAAGAAGGGAGCAAGTGCTGCCTCCACTGATTTTTCCTGCAGACCATGGGGACAGATCCAGCCAGGACATGAACATCAGCTCAGCCATCCTCACGTGTGACCATACTTAGCTACATTATTCCTGCACATTCACCTGGCCCTTCCTGCTGAACAGCTTTAACCTCTTAGAATCTATTCCTCTTGTCAGATTTGTTCCATGTGAGGGAAACCCATGCTATGTTAAGAGAAAATAAACTACAGTTGGAGCTGTTTTAAATAACTGCAGAAGTTACCAGGTACAGGCAGAAGAATATCCAAATTTCTGGTCCAGCTTGGGCATCAAATTTCTGTCTGGCCACACCAAGAGGAAGTTTTTACACAAGTATTAAGGAAGAGAAGTTTCATACCCAGCCCATGCCTGCAGGATCAGCAGATGTGCACCTTTTTCATCCCAATGTAACTTCACTGGATTTGGGTTCATGTGCTGTGCACAAACCTATTTTCTTTCTCCATCCTGATGTCTACAGATCAGCCCGACCTCTGGCAATGAACTTTTAATTACAGCCATGTCAGGGAGCCATCAGGTCGTCAGAGTCCAGCAGGCCATGAGGGGAAGGCTGGTTATCCCGGAATCATGGAATTATTAAGGTTGGACGAGATCCCCAAGATCGTGGAGTCCAACCTTTAACTCAGCACCACCATGTTCACCGCTAAACCATGTCCCCAAGGATGGTGGCATGTCCCAGTGCCTGACCACCCTTTCCATGAGTAACTTTTCCCTAAAACCCAACCCAAATCTCCCCTGGCACGACCTGGGGCCGTGTCCCTCCCTGCTGAATCCCTGCATTCCAGTTGCAGATTTCCTGAGCAGCACCAAGACAAAAAGCACCAACACTGCCATCATCGTGCTCCTGGTTCTCAGTTTGCTCACCTCCCTCCTGAGTTCTGGATTCACCTGCACCAATGCTGTCAGCAATCCCTACCAGACATTCCTGGGACCCATCGGGGTCTACACCTGGAATTCCGCGTGTGGTGAGTTACACGTTCCGTGCCGACCACTCTCTGCCCAACTTGTGGATGAGCACCTGGATTCCGAGACTAAGAAATGTATTTCTGAGAAAGGGAGCACTTGGAAAAGTGTTGTGGTTCAGTAGGTTTGGGTTTTAACTGTGTTTTATGGGGTACCTAAAAACGACCTTTTAAGTGCCAGTAGAAATAAATCACACAGCAATAAAATAATATTTATATAATAGCATACATTGGGAGGTGGTTAGGAGGACTGAGCCATGGCAAAAGTTACTTATTTCTCTGTAAAAAAACCACTTTCACAGATCAAAATTAGGGAGTTTTAAGTGGAAAAAGTAGAGACACTGAGTCCTTAGAGGTGTGAGCCCTGGTAAAGAGGTGCCGCTCCAGGTTCCCCTGGTTGGTTGGTTGGTTGGTTGTTGCCATTCCAGGGCAATGACTTCAGCTCCCACACTCAATTTGTCTCAAGAGGATTATGTGTTCCTCTAATAATAGGTTTGCTCTTGAATAATTTCCTTTAAAGACATCTGATTACAGGGTACTTCAAGGAGAGTATTTTAGCCTTCAAAAGCTCTCCAGGCCTGAAGATGGGAGGGAGATGTGTCCCCGGCATCGTTATTAAAATCAGGCCTTGGTGGAGAGGGAATAGTGGAGATAAACTCAGTCTTAATCACGGCAAGTACAGGTGGGGGTGTGAAACCCTTTTTTAGCACATCATAGATGCTGAAACAGCTGTGAAATGCAGTCAGAGAGGTGAACAAAGGCCTAAATTAAACAATTATTCACTTTGGAGACAAGAAGATCATTCTCTCCCCACATAAGGTTATTCCTTTCCCAAGCCCAGCAACCCTCACCTTGCAAGATCTGACCTGGAATGAAGGCACCATGGACTTGCCAAAATAAATATTAGTGAAAATAGAAAATAAACTCTGCCACTGGCTGAGGGTTGTGGTTCCTCTCACAGCCCTGGAAGCCCGTTTTGCTGTGGGTGCGTTTTCATCAACTTGACACATCATTTGATGGGCGAGGTTATCTTGGAGGGTCCTAATTCTCCTGCCAGATGGACTGAAAGTCCTGTTTCAGCAGAAATCTGTGTAGAATGATGCCCCTAGAACAAAGGAAATAAATAATCAGGAAGAATTCTGTAATTCTGGCAGAAGGGATAGTTGCCAAAATTAAACACCTGGCAAATACTGTGAGGTGAGGCAAAAATTCTTTACATTTTAAAATTAAATGCTCGTAGATATTACTAATGGAAAAAATATTAGATAAATGGGAAATACTAGATAATAGAAAAAATTAAATGGAAAATATTAGATAAACTATTAGACAAAATATTGCATAATATGAAAAATTAGAGAAATGGAAAATATTAGATAAATTGTCCTACACTAGGACAAAAAATTAAAGTATATGTTTCTACATAAATAGTACTATATTTTCACCTCTAATATTTTGATTTTCTAGCAATCCTCACACTTATTGCCATGATCCTCTTTCCTGTGAACATAGAAGCCAACAGCCTGTCTGAAGAACTGGCCCGAGCATGTTCCCCCTCTCTGCAGAATCTCCTCAAATCCGTCCACAATTATGGATATTCCTACTGGATCATGCTGCTCATCCTGCTCCTGAACATCGCTTCTCTCATCATCATCTATTTCTATGACCATGCCAGATACTCTAAGAAGAAAGAGCAGGAAAGACCCATTGAAAACGCCCCCAAAGACGTTATTTTGTTCTAAGGCCACCACAGAAAGGAGGGTGTGAAGGACAATGACTTTTTAACGTGGACAACCGGTTTCCAGTCCAACTGAACTGTGTGTGTTAACAAATTAACAAATTCTTCTGAAGACACAAGGGTCTAGTTTGGTTTTAGGTGCCTTCTGCTTCAGCCTCTGGGTGTCACAAGGAAGATCAAAGCCGCTGTTTGGGCTGTGTACGTGGTTTGGAACACTGCGAACACCAGGATCCCTTGGGATGATGAGGAACGGCCACCAAGGCGTTGGTGCTTCATTTTGTCCTTTCTCTGCTCAGGGATCTTCTCCTGCAGGTCCCAGGTGGCCACAGGCAGGTGGGGAGGCTCCTGTTCACGGGCAGGAGTGGGAGCACTCGGGGACAAAGCCCACAGAAGGCAGCAGTGGATTCTTCATCCCCAGAGGAATTCCAAAGCCGTGTGGCACCAGGGGGCTCGGGTTAGTGTGGGTGGAATGGTTGGAGGGCTTTTCCAACCCAGATGATCCTGTGACAGCACAGGAGCCCGGGATCTCTAAGTTATTCATTTGTAGAAACATTAGGAAAATCCCATTCCTGGCTATTTATAGACCTTTGATTCCTGCCAAGAGCAAAGGGCAGTGCCACACCTTGGGCAGGTGTGCCCGTCCTCTCACCCACGCAGGGTGTCACCTTGCTGACACAGAGCCCCAACGACAGCGTTTGTCAGTGGTGATTCATGGCCAGCGCCATCCCTTTGCCCTGTTTAATTAATATTTAATATGCACACAAAGACGCACGACTGCAGAACTGCTGAGAAGCGGGGGAGCTCCCCTCACGTCCCTCCAAGTGACCTTGGGACAGATGGCAGTGGAAAACCGTGCCCAGAACACGTGTCCTGTCAGCAACTGGTCAGCACCTTCTGCTCCTTTGCCCCTCGCCTCTGCAGCCAGGAGAGATGGGGTTTGTTCCTTTAAAAAGGAAAAAAAAAAAAAATCCTCCTTTTCCCTCACAGTCACGCTCCATGTCTGTCCTGTCATACAAGAGGTGCTCGTGGAGATAAAAAAGCATTTTGAAGAGGGGATGAGAAGGTACAAAAGGTGGCTTCTCGTTATTTATGTCAAAAAAAAAAAGGAAGTTTTGAGATGAAAGCCCCCAGCACTTCCTGCAGCTGGGCCTGTTCAAAGGAATCAGAGCAGGGGGGTTTCCCATCCGCTGGGCTGAGAGCAGGATGAGGAGGAAAAATTCAAAATAAAAGAGGGTTTCTAAGACTTGAAGAGTGGCACAGGTTGAAATCAGGGCTGTGCTGTGCCCCCCAGCCTGGCACTGCCTTTGGGGGCTGCAGTTAAACCACTGGGGGCTGTGCTGGCCAGAAGCCAAAGATTTGCCAGTTTTGCTTTGGCTGCGAAAATTTTCTCTCAGTTTCAGCATTTTTCTGCCACTGCTGGGCCCAGCCAACCTCCAGCACATGGCACACACTCAGATCAGCCCCCTGCTCGTGGAGAAATGAAGCTGTTGGGATAGAATGGGATAGAATAACACCTGAGAAGCAAGAATTCCTGCTTTGGAAGGCAGTGGTTTATCATTGCCTGGCAATTTCTGTGTCACTAAAGCACTAATTTCCATTCAGGAGCTGGAAAACGAAATAAATCCTGCTTTGGAGTGTCTGATTGAAGCACTGGGCTCTGTTAAAAATCAGTGTGGAGTTGCCAGGTTTGCCTGCACAGCTGGGAGGGGGTGGGCACTGAAAAGTCACTGGGTAATAAAAACTCACCTGCTTTGATGTGAACTGCGGATCAAAGTCATTACAACGCTAAAAAAATCTCATTTAAATGGGAGCTCAGGCTGTAGGAGAGTAACAAAATTACCTTGAGATTCTCAGTCTGAATGTTTTAGTTCCATTAAGGATGGCACGGCCCAGAATGGATGAAATCCCCCAATCCCGGCTGGGGGGAGCACCAGGAATGGGGGGAGGAGTGAGCACAGAATTGTCACCAGCTCTTCGCTCTGTGTTTCCCTAAAATGCCCTGGCAGCCCTGGAAAGGCTCAGCAAAGCACTGTGTGTGCTGGGATATTGGGAATAAATCCTTCCTTGGGAGGGTGGGGAGGCCCTGGCACAGGGTGCCCAGAGAAGCTGTGGCTGCCCCTGGATCCCTGGGAGTGTCCAAGGCCAGGTTGGAGCAGCCTGGGATAGTGAAGGTGTCCCTGCCCATGGAATGAGACAAACTTTAAGGTTCCTTCCAACCAAACCCACACAGAAAGCTCCTGGAGTTGCAGAGTTTTGTAAGTGTTCAATATCAACTCAAACACGAGAAATTCCCTGCAGACAATCAAGGAGCAGGGGTTGTCACTGGAAGTTACACATCCGTCCCATCTTTGGCTCCTGCTGCCTCTGGATTTTCCATCTCCATCCAGGTTGGATGCGTCGTGGAGCAACCTCGGGTAGTGCAAGTTGTCCCTGCCCATGTCAAAGGTCAGAATTAAACGATCTTTACCACCCCTTCCCACCCAAACCATCCTGTGATCCTGTGAAATATTTTCCAGCTCATCCTGGTTTCAGGCTCTCCTCCCCTTCCCCCACCATAGGGCCGGAGGGGGAATATTTATTTTTAATTCTTTATAATAAAAATCATTGTTGTGTCGGCGATGCCGTGCTTGATTTAGAACATTGACTGTTAATTCTGGCAGCTCTCCTACTAGCAGAGATTTTTAACTAGCAGGAGCTGGATGACTCTTTAGCAGAACAGCTCCTGGGGGACAGGGATTGGTTTTATTGACTGAGTCTCTTTGCCTGTGGGGATCAGCAAAGCTGCTCTGCCTCTTTTTTCCTCTAATTGTGGAGTTAACCAGCTTCTGCTGGGCTGTCAAGTCGCTGTGCCTACATCAAAAATTACTGCATTTGCCTGCTGGGAGGTTTGCAATGTGTCTTATTAAGTGTTTTCTGCTGCTGCTAAAGATTAAGGGGACTGATAATTTAGCAGATATTGAGGATTTTCTGAGGTTTCAAAGGAAAAGCTGCCTTTATTCGGCATTTCTGCTGCTGCTGGATTGGGTGTAACTTTTATCCAGTGTGAAACTTCTAGAGTGAAGCATAAAGCTGAAAGAGATCATGAATAAACAGAATCTCAGAATGGTTTGGGTTGGAAAAGACCATCCAGTCTCACCCCTTGCCATGGGCAGAGACACCTCCCACTATCCCAGGCTGCTCCAACCTGGCCTTGGACACTTCCAGGGATCCAGGGGCAGCCACAGATTCTCTGCC
Source organism: Pitta sordida (assembly GCA_013390025.1). Classification (NCBI taxonomy): domain Eukaryota; kingdom Metazoa; phylum Chordata; class Aves; order Passeriformes; family Pittidae; genus Pitta; species Pitta sordida. The sequence goes on along the minus strand of WEKX01012280.1, from coordinate 69,875 downwards.
CAACCTGTGCCAGGGCCTCCCCACCCTCACATCTCTCATATCTAACTTAAATCTGTCTTCTTTAGTTCAAAATCACCCCTCCTTGTCCTACCCTCCTACAGAGAGCAAGGTGAGAATGTGTTACCGAGTTCATGTCATATATGATTATTTTAGAACCTGTAGTTCAATCACTTTACTGGAAACCTCCAAGTGATTTATTCAGGCGGAGCAAAACAAGTCATTTACTTAATCAGAACAACCACCACAGACAGGTCAGCACGGATTGGGAGTGAGGGGCTGCCTTGGATTTCTCCTTTGGGGTGAAAGGAAGGAAGAGAGGAGCAGATGGGATCCACTGGGTGCCCTGTGGATAACCCCCCTCCTGTTCCTCTCCACTCCAGCTCAGTTTTGGGCATTTCTGAGCCACCTTCAGACGTGGGGCACAAGGCAAGGAGCACTTGGGGCATCCCCTGCAGAGGCCCCACTGATCTCGGAGCTGGAACCTCTGGTGTGGCAGCAGGATCCTTCCAGCAGGATCCTTCCCTTGACCTGCTCAGGCACAGCGCCCTCTGAAAAGAGCCACATTTCAGCCCCTGGCAAGTGAGGAATGTGTCAAATGGGATTTAGATAAGATGGGAGCTGGATTTTCCTTTCAGGAGCACACCCAGCTGACAGTACAAGCTCTTCCCTTTCCACCTGAGGGGAAACTGCCAGGATTTGCCCTCGTGAAGAGGAGAAGTGCCCTGAACACAGCTCCATTCATTCCAAAGGCTGCCTGCTTGGCAGGAGCCAGAGCAACTCCTTTTTGACATCCTAAAACCTGATGCCAGCTTGGATTAGGTTGTAATCTTTCTTCTTCTCTTATTTTCCTCTCTTTTTGGTTTTCTCTGATGGGAGGATGCACAATCCCTTCTGCTGTTTTGATTCAGCCAAGGGACACCTGGACTCTGGGTTCCTTTTGTTCATCCCACATATTTCCCTGCCAGGGAAATCTGGCCTTCCCTGACCTGGAAGGCTCCTGTTCTCGTCCAGGAGCTGGGAAATTCCAGAGTCTATTTTCTCGTTTAAATTGGAGCTTCCAAATCCAGGCAGTTCCCTGAGAACAATCCCGTTTGTTATCTCATTATCCCAGGTTGCTCCAAGCCCCATCCCACCCTTGGACACTTGCAGGGATGGGATATATGAGCACTCCCGGATCCCCCAGGTCTCTCAGGGCCAGGAATTCCAGGCATTAATGGGCTTCTGCTGGAGGAGCAGCTTCTTGTTGTGGTCAAACCACGTCAAAACAACCTCTGGGAAGGAAATAAACTCCCACAAAACAACATTTACTGCAATTATTCCGGACATTGAGATCTGCCTTCCTGCTCAGCCTGGCCAGGTGAACATCTGGATTCTGCTCCTGTGCATAAAAGGGGATTTTGCTGGGAAATCAGAAGGATCCTCTCAGCTGGTTATTCCCATTTTCCTGGGGCTGTTCGCCTCGGGAGCCATGAGAGGGCAGCAGGATCCTGCCTCTGCTTGGCTGGTTTATTTTCCGGAGAAGGGGACAGTGGAACGGAGAGGGAGGGACAGGGAGACCTGTCCTGACTCCACTAAGTAACAATAACGACTCATACTAATAAAGAGTAACGGTAAACCATGATAATAAATAATAGCACAAAATAAATAAGAGAAAGAGGACAGAAGGAAAAATAGAAAGAGGTAGGAAGGGGAAAAAAGAAGGAAAAAATATCAAAAAGATGAAAAAATATATTATTTCATCTCCTCTTGATACACAGAAACCCGCACAAAACCACACAAAGCAAAGCCATTCCTCAAATTACACTTTAACTTTAAGGCTGTAATCAACACTTCAACTCTGTTGAGGGCACAGATGAGTGGTGGGTTCCTTGTGCCTACACTGGAAAAGCAAATTTTTGCCTAATTCTCAGTATTGTAAGAGGAAAAATCCCAAAACAACCCCAAAAACCCCATCAGAGGCAAGGGAGGTTCCAAGATTTTCAAAGCCACTTGAACAGAGCTACCAAAGCTGTTGGTTAATAATGGTTGGAAATACAGATTGCAAAAGAAAAATGGGATTTGATACCAGCCCAATCTGACAAATAAAGAGAAAAATACTGTGTTTTGCAAAGGTAACCAAGGCAACATTCACTTATATTTTGTGATCAACAGGAGTAAAACCAGCTCGAATAAAACAGAATCACTCAATTATTTTAGAAACTTGACTCCTTGTCCTTTGGATATAGGAAAGAGTTTATCCTTGACTGTGGGAGGGGGAATTTCTCCCATTCCTCATCTAAAATTTTAAAGAAAAAAAAAAAATCCTGGGAAGATACAGGGTGATTGTGGAGATTAATGACACTCTGAGGAATAATTTTAATCTATTTTCACCTCAGAAAGCCTCAGAAAAAGCATCACGTACACTTGAGTGAGAATCAGGACATTGAGATTTAAGCCTCTGAGGCAAAGAGCAATTCTTAGGATCAGCAGAGCAGAAGAAAACTGGGTGTAATTAAAACTGAACTTCATTCAACAATAAACATCAATGTGGGAAGACACAGATACACAATGGAGTGAAAAAAAAGCCAATTTTCCATGTATTTATTTTTGGTAATTTTTTCTCTATTTTTTCCTATTTTTCCCTTCTATATTTTATATTTTCTCTTCTCTTCTCAGGCCTATTTTCTTATATTTAACATCCTCAGCTTCATTGGGGTGACCTTTCCCTATTTTGGACATCCTGCATTGATCACCACAAAAATTCCAGGTTATTTCAACCACTTCCATGTGGTTTACCACATGTTTAGGGTCGGATCCAGTAAGGAGCCCACAGGTAGATGATGAGCCCCAAGTCCTTAGAAAACAGAGGTGTAGTTTTATTTTTGATTAGTGATGTCAGGGCCAAATAAAAGAACAACAGTTCTGCCACCTCTGGGGAAGAACAGGAACTTCCACTGACTTGAGTGGGTTTGGGGTGGAGTTGTGAACAAATTAATGTGACGATAATTGGGATTTTTTTTCATGTTTATCCCGTGAGGGGAAACAGATGGGAATCAAAATATTCCCACTAATCCCAACTTCCTTTCCCCACCTCCACTTAAAGAGAAGATAACAAGGATTAGAGAGAGCCAAGAGCAATTTTTACTTCAGTTGAGAGTTCTCCAGACACTTTTGCATCCTTGGGGGGGAAGTAAACAAAATCCAAACAAATCCAGTGCTGCCTGCATTGAACTAAAATAAAAATACTGAGAATCAGAAAAAGAAAAGACCTTGAAGATCACCAAATCCAACCTTTGACCAAATCCTACCCTGCCACTAAACCATATCACACAGTGCCATGTCCAATTGTTTTTGGAATATTTCCAGGAATGGGGACTCCAACAGTGCCCTGAGGAGCCTGGTCCAATGTTTCATCACCGCTTCAATTAATAAATATTGACTCACATCCAATCTGAACCTTCCCTGGTGCAACTTGAAGCCATTTCTCCTTGTCCTAAGAGGAAAATAGTGCCATCCTTAGAAAACTCGGGAGCCAAGTTAGGAACACCACAAATTAACCACGGTCAAGGTCTTAACTAATATTTATACAGTGAGAACCCAGGTATTGCACGTCTGGGACTGGTCTGCGAAGGTTGCGATTCATGAAGACAGAAATTCACTCCAGTACAGTGGTGAGTGTCCCCACCTCTCACGTGGGAGACCAGGGGTTTGATTCCTGCCAGAGAGGCAGTCGTTCTGTTTAAGAGTCGGACTCACAGTCTCACAGGTTATTCTGAGTTGGAAGGGACCCACAGGATCATCGAGTCCAACTCCCAGACCCACAACCCTGGAACCACGGGCACCACGCTCCATCCATCCAAGCTTCCCACCATCCAGACCATGGCACTGAGCTCCTCATCCAGTCTGACCTTAAACACCTCCAGGGACGGCGACTCCACCCCCTCCCTGGGCAGCCCATTCCACTGAGGGATCACTCTCTCTGGGAAAAAACTCTTCCCAACATCCAACCTAAACCTCCCCTGACGTGATTTAAGGCCATGTCCTCTTGTTCTGGTATGACTCGATGATCCTTGTGGGTCCCTTCCAACTCAGAATGTTCTGTGATGCTGTAACAGCAAATTAATGAATATGCAATTAAGCCCTCCCCATCACCCCACCCCTCCCCTAGGCACAGGACATCGTTACATCCAGGCCAGGCCTCATGGCTCCTTTCTAGGCTCCCTCTCCTCACCACTGTGAGATGAGATGGGGACAGGACCAGAACTGGGTCATGCCACTTGCAGCTCCCTTCCCAGCTCCCTCCCTTCACCACCGCAGGATGGGACGGGCCAGAACCAGGACGGAACTCTGCAACTATTAAACTGATACTTTTCTTTTTTTTTCCCCTTTTTCTCCAGCCTTGACATCTGGGCTTGTGACTGGGAACAACAAGAACTTGAGCCACCCGCCCCAGCACAGCCCAGGCAGCTCAAATTCTTGTTGTGCCCAGTCAGACCAGGATGGGCTGTGTAGCTCCTGACTCCCTCCCCTCGCTGCCCACAGTGATTCCTGGGCTGGGCGTATTTACGTATTCGTGCACTCATTTACATATTCACAAGCTGTCTGCCTTCACAACATTTTCTGCACAGGCACACACTCCTCACACACTCCTGTTTTTCGCTGAAAGATGAACAGCAAATCTTGAAACCACAAAGAGGTGACCCATGCATAAACAGGGATCTCCTGCCAATAGAATAACTTATTATGAAATCCAGAGCACTGTTGCATTAGAAATTCATCGAAACAACCCCAAGAGACCTGTTTATTTAGAATATCCTGGCAAGGCCAGAGTTACTCAAGAGATGACACACTCACCTGCAGCCTTCACACAGTATTTAAGTGGCTGTTTTACCATCTGAGTGTAAGAAACAAGCCTTTAAGAACAACTTCATGTATTTATCAGATTTAACAGTCTGTCTGAAGGGAAGAAACAAGAGCAAAAGAGGATAAATGAAAAGGGCCATGGTGTAAAACACAAGTTATGTGCTGGCTTTGATGCTGCTGTTAAATCCCCAAGAAAACTAAACAGAAACAACACAAAGACCCACAAAACAAACCTGTGGGTGTCTGTAAAGGACATTATAATTATATTAAGTCTGTAAAGTCAGGGCAGCTTGGAAAACACACCTCTCAAGGAATTTAACTTTAAAAAAAAAAGGTTTCTGAGCCCATTAATTCCTATTTTTCAGGCCTGGCACATTAGTTACAATATAGTTACAGAGGGGAGAAAAGTGACAGCCCATAATAATCCATCTTCATTAGTCCTTCATGAATGAGAAGGTGAGTAGGGCCCTATCTCACAGCCCTGGGCTGGTCACTGATCCCATCCTGGCAGCTGCTCATCCCTCTTCTCCCTTTATCCTTCATCCCTTGGTCCTGACTTTGTAGGTGAACACCTTCCCAAGTGCTCCCAGTTCCTGAAATTTGGAACCTGATTTATTTTTCCAGCTCTTCCCTGGAAATTAAACTTTGCACGGGAGAGAAAACACCACAAAGGGATAGGATTCAAACCCACGTTTAATGGGCACCTCAGTGAAGTTTGAAATCTTATTTGCAGCCACTTATGTTACAACCATCCCAGTGCTCCCTGCACATCCAAACTCTTGGATTTTAGCAGCTTTTAATTGAGTATAATAAGAGAGACTGATTGAAATACACGCCCACAGATGGGGAAAGCATCCTGCCAGCAAGGGTGCACGGAAATTATTGTTCAGCTGACAGAGGGTGACTACTTTTAAGCTGGGGATAATTTCCATTATCAAAAGCAAAGGAAAAGGTTATTGGGAAGGACCTGCAGCTTCTGGTGAATTCTGGGGGGGTTATTCAGGAATTTGTTAATGCAAGTTGAAAAAGCAGCACAGGAAAGGCTGACGGGAAACCACAAGATGCAAGATCATCAAAGTCCTTCATCAGAGGTAAATGGAGTCAGGTATGAAAAGGACCTGAACAGGGCAGAACATTCTGGTTTTCCTCAAAATGTTATTTAAAAGAGTCAGGGACCAGAGCACTGACCTTTTCTGTAAATAATCCTCTTCATGCCTCTGTTCTCTAAAGAAGATGTCATCACTTACTCCGAGAAACATTCCCTGGCATGGACTTGCAAGAGGAGAGCCCAGAGTTGTATTTCATCATTTATCTTGATTTATTACACGTGTCCAAACTAATTTAAAGAGCGAAATTATTCTCTAGGAAGCTCAGAAGTGCTATCCACACCCTGGCAAAGATGGGGAAACCCTCTCCTTCATACAGAAAATATTCTCTGGTGATTCTGAAAGTGAAAAAAAAGTACAAACAAACACACTTTGGGTAAGTGCAGTGGTGCCCAAGATGAATTCCAAGGCTGAATACGCTCATCTGAAAGTCATGAAACATCTTGAAGAAGGATTTAGTCTGGGAGCTTTTCCTCTCTTGCAAATCTCAAGCAGCTGTAGGTGCTTGTTAACATTCATTAAGACTAAGAGCACTCTCATTCTCAGCAGTGGAACAGCTTGAAGCCCAAGGATGGTTTTATTTCCCCAGGTTGAAAGGAAAGATCATCCCTCTGATATGATAACATTGTGCAGCGGATTTAATTAGGGCTGAAAGAAAAAAAAAAATAAATCCCCATATTTTCAACACTTCTGAGTGTGTTTTCACAGCACAGCCAACCCAGATATGCAGAAATAAATAAACGTGGGCTATATCTGTGAATGTGAAGATGTTGAGGTGATTTTTTTTTTGTCCAGGGGCAGGTGCTGAGCAGGAAGGAGGAATTTGCCTGCAGGGATGCTGCTTCCTCCAAATCCTTTTGAGAGGAAGATATTGAAGCCAGGACATTCCTTCCTAGAAATGTCAGGCAGGTCTTACTTTGAAAGTCCAGCAAATAAAAGGACTCGATTTATCAGTGTCAGGATGGGACCGGGATCCTTTTGCCTTCAAGCAGTGAAACCTCCCAGCCCCTAATGGTGCCTAAAACTGAGATGTGACCAGAGGGAAAGAGTCACTCAATCACTTAAAGCAAGATCAACTTTCAAAAAAAAAAAAAAAAGGAAGGAGTTTAGGCCAAGATATGGCAAATAAATTCTGAATAATGTTATAGAGAGCATTAAATACTTTTGGTAGGTGAATGAACTCATAAATGGAGCACAAATCCAACAAAACAGTGCCCAACAGAATAGTTTGGGTTTAATGCTGGCCTTCCCAAAATTACAAGCTCAAGGCTTGTAGGCAAAATTGGGATTGTTCACCTGGAGAAGAGAAGAGTCCAGGGAAACCTTGGAGCCCCTTCCAGAGCCTAAAGGGGCTCCAGGAGAGCTGGAGAGGGACTGGGGACAGGGGATGGAGGGACAGGACACAGGGAATGGCTTCCCACTGCCAGAGGGCAGTGAGAGATGGGATATTGGGCAGGAATTCCTGGCTGAGAGGGCGGGGAGGCCCTGGCACAGGGTGCCCAGAGAAGCTGTGACTGCCCCTGGATCCCTGGAAGTGCCCAAGGGCACGATGGAGCAACCTGGGATAGTGGGAGGTGTCCCTGCCCATGGCTGGCGTGGCACTGGATGGTCCCAGTCCAAACCATCCTGTGTTAAGTGACCAAGTTGGCCATTCTAGTCCCGGACTAACTCCCCCCTGTCCTCAGGGATGTTCCACAGCCCACCCCAAGCCTGTTGGGGCCATGGGATGTTCTTTATTCCCCTGATGATGCTCCTGCCTGGATTTTGGGCAGATCACCAGCCAGGTCCTCACAACCTGACTCCTCTTTTACATTCCAGTGAACTGAGGAATGCTCAGGCTTCTCCTGTGAATCCCAGGAACTGAACAGTTGGCTTTTACAAGCCAGTTGTTGCATTTTATACCATTTTTATATGGTTCCTGTGTATGGGCATGAAAAATAAGAAGAGCTCCTGCTGATTTTCCCATCCTGGGTGTCTCGTTAAGAGTTACCAAATCTTCTTCAGCTTGACTATAAAATTGACTCAGAAGAGTTTTTGTGGAGCTCATGGATAAATGTTACAAACAAAAACCGCACACAATTTATCATCTAAATCATCAATCAGCTGAAACGAGGCACAAACCCCAAATGGCTCCCATCAAACAACACGAGAAGATTAAAGGCTCACTCAGAAAGACACTGGTACAGTTAGAGAAACCTCATTATACAGCCAAGGCACCTTGGCCGTAACTCCCAGGGGACTTGGATGTTTCTAAAAGTCATGCACACAGTTTGGAGGGGATAAAAGGGTTCTCACATTGACCCCAAGAGTCTTCTTTGGAGCGGTTCAACATTTTGGGGCAGTAAAATGGAGGTCTGTAAAATCCAGGTCTGTGCCCTTGGATGCTGAAGAGTTCAAAAACTCAGGGACTGAATTTTGTACAAGGTCTCCAATGTGTTTAAGAGCAGATGATAAAGAATTTCCCCAGGGGCTTGGGGTAAATCTGAGAGCACTCCAGAACAAGGTTTAAATGGTAAACTCTGGTGCCTACGGGAGCCTCTGCTGAACACAAGGGTGAAATGAAGAATAAAGAAACAGCAAAGGTCACTGAGGGCCAGGGAAGGGGGGAAGGAGGCGAGGAAATGATGGAAGGGAGTAGAAGGATGGAAGAATGCTGCAAGGTCAGGACTCCAGCAGAGCTCTGCTTCCCAAGGCTGGATTAAACCCAAGGATTTGGAGTTTCATTAACCCACAGGCTGTATTTTGCTTTAAAAGTCTCTCTTGCTACACTACCCAAAACTCTTCACTCAAAACAAGGAATTCCACAAGGAAATCCTGGTCTGATGGGGAATCAAATCTATTTCCTGGAGGCAGCTGTAGCCTCTGCAGGGAATCCAGGGATCCCTCATCCAGGGGATGAGAAAAGTACACCTGACATTCCCTGTAAGCATTTCCTAGTCTCAGATCATATGTAGAAAAACATCTCACTTCTTCCACCCTTCCAGGCTTCAGCCTGTCCAAAGGCCAGTTAAAAAATCAAAAATAAGTAGAATTTCATTGCAGCAGCAGCTTGGCTGGAAAGCTCTCCCTTGTTTTTCTGAAGGTGTGATGTTACTGCAGTGACAAAGAAATAACACTGAGAGCTGAAATGGATATACAAAATGGCATTTCAAAATGCCAAGACGAAGAAGAAACCAGGTAAGTAAAGGTTCTTAAAGCAGTGCTCACCAGAGCATGAAGTCAGAATGATTCCTGAGCTAAAACATCAGCATTTATAGAGCCCCCAACTCCTAGATTCACCTCCCTCCCCAAAATGCGTTTCACCGTCCGATGCCAGGTTTGAAATTAGTGTCTGGAGATAATCTGGAATTTTAGCCCACGTGGGAAGCAATTGGACAAGCGTCCTTTCGGAAAGCAAAAGAAAACATTTCAAGGCCCACAAGTATTTTGCCTCAGGAAATTTCCTCTTAATCTTGGCACTGACACCTCTCTGAGACACTTCTCAGCACTTCAAACCATACGAGAGGCCAACAGCAACTGCTCCCAAGGTATTTGGTTTCTCCCCACGGATTTTTCAACAATTACGTGACTTTAGATCTGAAGGCTTCTCCTCTCCTTGAGCGACAGGTAATTTGCTGAGTGTACAAAGGGGGCTGAACAAAGCTGCTCCTTCAACAACAAAGAAAACAAGTGTTTCTTACCTGAAAATGGGGTAAAATTCTCAGCTGATATTCTCTTATACTATTTCATAACATTCCTGAGACGTAAAATTCACATCTCTTCACATCATCCACCGACAGAAACATGTCCTTACGCAGACAGAAGACTAAAAGACTTTCAGTGATGGAAATAAAGTTCCCAAGTTTCCTTCCCAAAACATTGCACTTGTAGCATGAAATCCCTGTTGTGAACAGGGAGCTGGGAAAGGAGGATTCCCTCACTCTCCAGGGTCTGTGCTGTTCAGTTCCAGCAAAACTCGAGTTAAGTGTATCTTTTCCTCTCTCCTGCACTCAGAGAATCGCTAAGGTTGGAAAAGCCTTCCAAGATCATCCAGTCCAGCCATTCTCAGCACTGCCGAGGCCACCACTGACCATGTCCCCAAGTGCCACATCCACAGAGCTTTTAAATCCCTTCAATGGGTGATCACACATGAGAGCAAGAGAAGGGAGCACCCAGATTTCTAATTATTTTCCGGGTCCCTCATTTTCACAGAATTCCAGAATGGTTTGAGTTGGCAGAAAACTTAAAGCTCATCTCATTTCACCCCCTCCCAGTATCCCAGGTGGGTCCAACCTGGCCTTGGACACTTCCAGGAATGGGGCAGCCACAGCGTCTCTGGGCAACCTGTGCCAGGGCTTCTCCACCCTCAGAGAGAAGGATTTATTCCCAATATTCCATCTAAATCTACCCTCCATTTGCCAGGTCTCCTCTCGCTTTCCTCAGAGCCACTTCAGAGGCTTTTCACACCATCACCTGGGCTGGAGCAAAGCAACCCAAATTCTCCCTCATGGTGCTTCCCCTCAGCCAGTGATCTGTTTTCCAGCCAAAAAATCAAGGGCTCAGGAGCAGAAAAGGCAAAGTAACATTTCAACACTGTCAACTCCTTGAGCATTTGTGATGCTTCTGCATTTTGACGCCTGGGCCAGAGGTGAAAAGGCAGCAAAATATTATTCCATGGGATTATATTGACAGGAAACAGTCTGAAGCTCTTCCAGCTGTTACGTTGGGAGGGAAGACAGGAATCTTGATGGGTTTTTACAACCCTGGAAAATGCCCAAAGAAGAATTTTATGTGTCAATGTTTACAGCAAGTGATACCTTTGGAGCACGGGGGAAATCGTGTGGTTGCCTGGGGACGGCAGGAGCACAACAGGCAGCANCATTTCCTAGTCTCAGATCATATGTAGAAAAACATCTCACTTCTTCCACCCTTCCAGGCTTCAGCCTGTCCAAAGGCCAGTTAAAAAATCAAAAATAAGTAGAATTTCATTGCAGCAGCAGCTTGGCTGGAAAGCTCTCCCTTGTTTTTCTGAAGGTGTGATGTTACTGCAGTGACAAAGAAATAACACTGAGAGCTGAAATGGATATACAAAATGGCATTTCAAAATGCCAAGATGAAGAAGAAACCAGGTAAGTAAAGGTTCTTAAAGCAGTGCTCACCAGAGCATGAAGTCAGAATGATTCCTGAGCTAAAACATCAGCATTTATAGAGCCCCCAACTCCAAGATTCACCTCCCTCCCCAAAATGCATTTCACCCTCCGATGCCAGGTTTGAAATTAGAGTGTCTGGAGAGAACCTGGAATTTCAGCCCACATGGGAAGCAATTGGACAAGTGTCCTTTCGGAAAGCAAAAGAAAACATTTCAAGGCCCACAAGTATTTTGCCTCAGGAAATTTCCTCTTAATCTTGGCACTGACACCTCTCTGAGACACTTCTCAGCACTTCAAACCATACGAGAGGCCAACAGCAACTGCTCCCAAGGTATATGGTTTCTCCCCACGGATTTTTCAACAATTATGTGACTTTAGATCTGAAGGCTTCTCCTCTCCTTGAGCGACAGGTAATTTGCTGAGTGTACAAAGGGGGCTGAACAAAGCTGCTCCTTCAACAACAAAGAAAACAAGTGTTTCTTACCTGAAAATGGGGTAAAATTCTCAGCTGATATTCTCTTATACTATTTCATAACATTCCTGAGACGTAAAATTCACATCTCTTCACATCATCCACCGACAGAAACATGTCCTTACGCAGACAGAAGACTAAAAGACTTTCAGTGATGGAAATAAAGTTCCCAAGTTTCCTTCCCAAAACATTGCACTTGTAGCATGAAATCCCTGTTGTGAACAGGGAGCTGGGAAAGGAGGATTCCCTCACTCTCCAGGGTCTGTGCTGTTCAGTTCCAGCAAAACTCGAGTTAAGTGTATCTTTTCCTCTCTCCTGCACTCAGAGAATCGCTAAGGTTGGAAAAGCCTTCCAAGATCATCCAGTCCAGCCATTCTCAGCACTGCCGAGGCCACCACTGACCATGTCCCCAAGTGCCACATCCACAGAGCTTTTAAATCCCTTCAATGGGTGATCACACATGAGAGCAAGAGAAGGGAGCACCCAGATTTCTAATTATTTTCCGGGTCCCTCATTTTCACAGAATTCCAGAATGGTTTGAGTTGGCAGAAAACTTAAAGCTCATCTCATTTCACCCCCTCCCAGTATCCCAGGTGGGTCCAACCTGGCCTTGGACACTTCCAGGAATGGGGCAGCCACAGCGTCTCTGGGCAACCTGTGCCAGGGCTTCTCCACCCTCAGAGGGAAGGATTTATTCCCAATATTCCATCTAAATCTACCCTCCATTTGCCAGGTCTCCTCTCGCTTTCCTCAGAGCCACTTCAGAGGCTTTTCACACCATCACCTGGGCTGGAGCAAAGCAACCCAAATTCTCCCTCATGGTGCTTCCCCTCAGCCAGTGATCTGGTTTCCAGCCAAAAAATCAAGGGCTCAGGAGCAGAAAAGGGAAAGTAACATTTTAGCACTGTCAACTCCTTGAGCATTTGTGATGCTTCTGCATTTTGACGCCTGGGCCAGAGGTGAAAAGGCAGCAAAATATTATTCCATGGGATTATATTGACAGGAAACAGTCTGAAGCTCTTCCAGCTGTTACGTTGGGAGGGAAGACAGGAATCTTGATGGGTTTTTACAACCCTGGAAAATGCCCAAAGAAGAATTTTATGTGTCAATGTTTACAGCAAGTGATACCTTTGGAGCACGGGGGAAATCGTGTGGTTGCCTGGGGACGGCAGGAGCACAACAGGCAGCAGACCCAGTCCCCTGCACCATCCTCCTCTAGAAATAGAGGAGAGAGGGGAAAACGGCTTCAAAATAATAATTAAAAAAATAGGGTGAATCCTTAAACTGTGAGTTACAGTGAATATGGTCAATTTGAGTACTAAGAATTATGTTGGAAAAGAGCAGACAAGAATTAATCCTCTTTCCACCTCCCAGGGCAAACCAGCACTTGTGGAAAAAAAGGTAAATTGAAATAGTTCTGCTGTACCCTCCTCTCCCTCACTGCAGAGGCAGGACAGTGTCTGTCATCTTCCTGAATGTTTCCACAAGGCTAATTTCAGTCAGCCAGGCCTAAAATTAATTAACAGAGTCAAAGTGATCGAGGACAAGAGACACAGATCAATAGCAGTGGTAGTGACACAGGAGGGGTGGCACAAACCAGGCCTGATGCTGCACCGGGGAGTTTAAATGGCCTTAAACTGAATGGGAGCAGCTCTGGGGTGAATATTGGGAATAAATCCTTCCCTGGGAGGGTGGGGAGGCCCTGGCACAGGGTGCCCAGAGAAGCTGTGGCTGCCCTTGGATCCCTGGGAGTGTCCAAGGCCAGGTTGGAGCAGCCTGGGACAGTGGAAGGTGTCCCGTCTGTGGCATCATCACAACTGGATGATCTTTAAGGTCCTTTCAACATGAACCATTCAATGATTCTATGAAAAATAGCCCAAAAATAACATCACTCACACCAAATATCCCTTCCAAGGGTCTTCCTGAAAGGATGCAGACACCTGCAGTGCCCTTTATTACCCTTTTTGTTTGTTTTTTACGCCATAAGGAACAAGTGTCAGCATTTTGTTAGGTTGCCACAAATAAATTCCAACGTGGCATCTGATCCTGACAAGAGGACAAAACAAAGGGCTGTTTCCGTGGCACTATCAATAACAGTCATGAAATGGTGCTGCAGGACATTTTTTAATCAAATATTGCTCTACATCAGGCAAGGCTTTAAATCATCAGCCAGGCTTTAAATCATTGCAGGGAAGCACGACGCAAAGCAAGCTGCCATGGCTTTCCCCTGAAATTTTCCAGCTATGTGGGATTTTGAAGGGAACCTGCTCTTCAGTGGGTGGCACTGATTTTTTTAATGAGATTTTCTTTTATTCTGTACAGCCTTGGACAGCGTAGACCTTGACATATTGTTTTCGTGGTGACATTAAGTTGGCCTTGGTTCAGTTGAGTTGAAGTGGCTGAAGTGGTGATGGAGACTCACAAAAACCTGCTTTTAAATTCTAAAATACGAGGTGCTATCCACTGTCTCACTGAACACACTCCAAAAGCCTCTTCAGGGTGAGATGAGCCCCTGGGAAAGTTCTTTAAGGTTATTTTTATTCATGATCAACCTGCTCTGACACATGATCGGAGTGGTACCACCAGGACTGAAGGCAAATCCCCAAAGTTGAGGTTTTTTGGAAAGCAAATCCTTTCTGTGGAAGGAGGGAAGGGCAACAGTTTCTGCTCCACCCCCTGTAAAAAAATAACCCTCCAACCAATAAAAGCACAAAACACAACATCATTCAGTGGCTCTCTCTTAGTCTGGCCCTGTCATGAGGAACCAAAGGAGAGAAGTTTGATGGAAACCACATCCAGACCTGGAATTAGAGCATTTCCAGCCCACTTCCACCCTCAGTTTTCAGCAGAGCTTCTCAAACCACACAATTATTATTATAATAATAATTCACAATAGAGGAGAGTTTTAGCAAAGCTACCTCTGGCACTGGGGAGTATTTGAGATTCTTGGTCCTGACTGGGAGGTTGAAACAAGCACAATTCCTTGGTTTTTCTGCACCAAGAGTACATGGAATATTCCAGAAAGTGTTTCAGTCATCTCTCAATAATAAAAAGCTTTTCTATTAGGTAAACAAGGACATTATAATTATATTAAGACGTTTATACTTATCTTTCTTTTGCAGTTCTGGCTCCTCCACTAAAATAAGCTGAATTTCCACCCCAAAATGCTTTTCCAGGATCCTTGGGAGCAAAAAAACCAAACACATGCCATGGCTGATGGCAAACCAGGAAGAGCCTTTTAGCACCTCTTCTTGTTTGATTGACAAAGGAACACCCTGGGCAGGAAAAAGGGAATTAGGGCTGTTCTCCAAGCAGGTGATTCCAGGTAATTGGTTAAACAGAAATCAAATGAGAATAATCCCAGCTGGCCCTGGGGTTAGGGCTGGTTTTTATACAGAATTAGATGGATCCTGTGGGCTTTGCCAGCTAATTTAAAAAAAAAAAAAAACAAAAACATATTCAAGGACAGTTCTTTTTGGATTTTCCCACAGCGGATGGATGGATGGATGGATGGATGGACGGACGGACGGACGGACGGACGGACGGATGGATGATGGATGGATGGATGGATCCACTGCAGCAGATTTTGGAGAGGATATTCTCATCCAAGTTTAACTCCAAATTCTTTGGAGGGCATTTAAGTGTTGAACATTTACTCCAGAAATCCAAAAAAAAAAAAAAATTATTCCCAAAAATAAGTGTGATGTACCAGCCCAGATTTGAGGAGTTTTAATGCACATCTATAATTGGAGTAATGACCTGACTTTAACTCTTTAAACTCGTGGTGTGTGGTGCTGGTGTCAAAAATATGTGGCTGTAGTTTAAACCTCTGTGACTCTGGAGTTCAGTTGCTTTAGGGATAAATCTTTGCGTGAGTGGGTGTCACACAGGCTCCTGCTCTAAAAGGATTAGAAAGGACTTTTGATTCTATAAATACTTGGCCCCACTCTGCTCTCATTTGCTCAGAATTTGGCTTAATGCTGCTGCCTTCCACTTTCCACTGGATTTTTTTTCGCTTTCTACCCAAATGCTCCACAGTTTTGGAAGCAGCTTTGGAGATGGGGTTGGCTTTGGTGGGTAGAAAAAAACCCCATTTATTTATAAGAGACATCCCAGCTGCCAGGAGGGGAAAACTGCCTGGGACTGTCTCTGCTGGAGAGGAGGGAGGTGGTGATGGAGAACTCCTGGATCACCATCTCCTTGTGCCACTGCTTAGAGGTGACAATACAGAGCCTAGAGCAAATATTCAAAAACTTTCTGAAAAAGAACCCCAATGTTTAATTGCTTTGGACTGTTTAAANGCAAATATTCAAAAACTTTCTGAAAAAGTGCTTTGGACTGTTTAAGGCCAGAGGGCAAAGGATTCACTGAGCAAAGGAGGGGCAGTGAGGGGT
The DNA here is from genome assembly GCA_013390025.1 of Pitta sordida. Taxonomy (NCBI): domain Eukaryota; kingdom Metazoa; phylum Chordata; class Aves; order Passeriformes; family Pittidae; genus Pitta; species Pitta sordida. The sequence goes on along the minus strand of WEKX01012280.1, from coordinate 53,932 downwards.
GAGGTGGGATTGTCCCTCATGACAAGGGCACTGAGGGGCTGGAGCGTGGCCAGGGAAGGGAAGGGAGCTGGGAAGGGGCTGAGGGAGCTGGGGGGGCTCAGCCTGGAGAAAACGAGGCTCAGGGGGCACCTGGAATTCTCTCCAGTCCCTGACAGGAGGGGGGAGCTGGGGGGTGGGTCAGGCTCTGCTGCCAGGGAACAAGGGACAGGAGGAGAGGGAACGGCCTCAAGTTACACCAGAGGAAGTTTAGGCTGGAAATTCCTTCATGGAAAGGATTGTCCATCCGTGGCACCATCCCTGGAGGGATTTAAAATCCCTGCGGATGTGGCACCTGGGGACATGGGGCAGTGGGCAAGACACAGTTGTCCAAGGTCTCCCCAGAGTTGTGTCTTGCTGTGGAATCACCATCCCTGGAGGTGTCCAAGGCTGGACGTGGCACTCAGAGCTCTGGGCTGGGGGACAAGGTGGGATCACTCACAGCTTGGACTCAGTGACCTTGGAGGTCTTTTCCAACCTCAGGGATTCTGGGATTCTGGGAAAAGAACTGCTTTGCCTTCAGAGATGTCACACAAAAGACCAAAATCTCCACTTGGCAGCGCTGGGGGATCTCCCAGCAAAGGGAATTCATATAGGCAACTTCAGTCGTGTCAGGAAAATGTAAATGCAGTGAAAAGCATCTTGGATTTCAGGAGCCATCCCAGTCTCCTCCCTCACTGAGCAGCAGGAGTGAATATAATTTTACCTGTGTTTCTTTACAAGATGAATTAATGAGTTCCTGCTGTCACTTGCAGTCAGAAATATGGAGAGTGCAGGTTATTTTCAGGACCTCGGGAGTGTGAGAAAGTTTCAGAAGGATGAAGTATCTCCCTCCCCCCACCTCCTGTCCAGTTATTTTAGAGCCAGCAGGAGGAAACTGTTGGAACTGAGATAAAAGGTAAAAGGTATTGTCAGGATTGGGGTCACTTTGAATTATAAAAGTCATCATTGTACTGTTGCTTATGAAGTGTTTCCAGAACCCAGCATTATAAATGTCACACCTGAATGATGTGTGATGCATTTAGGCAACCCCTGACCCCAAAAATATCCGTCTGTAAGATTATACCCCAGGGGCACCAGAGAGAGGGACACTGGGACACCCACTGAAGGCGACAAGGTGAAGGCTCTGCAGTTTCCCCACTCATTGCTGAGGTGATAAAATCATGTTAACATTTCCAAAATATACAGGTGGGAACCTTTGGAAAGGCCATTTTTTATTCCATGACAAGGGATTGCTGAGCCTGTTAATGCCCCGAATTTATTCCTCACATCTCACCTGAATCTATCCCCCCTCAGCTTTAATAATAAATTCAGTAGTACATTTGTTGTGACTTTGCGTAGGAGAGAAACAATAAGCCTAAAAAAGTCTCTGTAGGATTGGGCAGAGCAGAAACTGGCAGGAATTAATACAGGAATTATGCCCAGAAAACAGAAATGTCTTGCTGAGTCTCAGTGCAAATTTGTACAGCAATGAAAACAAAACAAAACAAAAAGGAGTTTAATTGCAGACACATCCAGAGCCAGGGCCAGAATTTGGGGCTGTTGAGAGCCAGTAGACTCAGGTGAGGAATTTCAGCCCTTGAGGAACCTCCTGAGGACCTGCAGCTTTGCCCAGCCACCCCCAGCCCGTACAACACAAAAAGGGCTCTCACAGACCCCCCCTCAGCCTTTGCTTTGCTCCTCAAGGTTCCCAGACAAATCTGAAGTCGATTTTAAGTCTAAATAAACCACCCAACTCCAAAGCTGAGGCTTGTTCCTCTGCAGACCCCTCTCAAGCACCAAAAGGCAAAGACACAAATATTTTTTCAGTATTTCCCTTGTTCTCACAACCCGTGGCTGGAAGATGGGAGGAGAAGGAATCAACTCCACAGGAAGCTAATTGCAGTAATTAGCTGTTGGGGAAGGGTACAGTGCATTAAAGTATCAAAATTCATCACTAATGTCTCATTATGAAACAAAGCATTACAACCTACAAGCAGAAACTTGAAATGTTAATGACTCACACTAGATAAAAACGCCAGTTTATTCCAGATCCTTCATAACACGGAGTGCTAAAATGAAGTGTTAACAGCAGTTTGTCACTGGTAGAACCTTCCATTTGAATTTGGATGGATAAAACCTACAACTAATGTTGTTTTTACAGATGTGCAATTATCAAGAGTTGGATTGATTCTTAAAATGGATTTATATATTTAAAGCAACGGTTGCATCCTTGAAATATCCTGTTTAAAACTGCATTTTGTGTCCCAGCAGTCCAACCACTTTTCTGCTGGTTCCAACTCGTTACCTCAAGGAAAGCCTTTGCACAGCTAAGAACAAAGCAATATTTTAATGCAAAATGTGCCAAATGTGCCGTTCTCTGGCTGTTGGAGATGAACAGGTTGGTCTTTTACTGGGAAAAGCAGATTTACAACCTGCCTCTGCCTCATCCCTCTGAAAGCTCTGCTTGGGGACAGGCATGGATACAGACCCCAGGGATCATTTTTCCCAGAAAAAATTGAGTCGCTGTGTGTAATTATGTGAACTTGGCTTTCTTTTGTTTTTCTTGTTTATTCTTCTTCATTTACAGTGATAACAAATGTGTTGGGCTGTACCTGTACAGCTTAAAAAAAATCTACTGGGAACTTATAACTACAGGAAAGGCCTGAGGTGAATCAATTTATCCCTGACTCCAAGTACTGACAGATAAACTCCACCATAATCAAATGGGTTGGGTTGGAAGGGACCTTCAGAACCATCCAGTGCCACCCCCTGCCATGGGCAGGGACACCTTCCACTGTCCCAGGCTGCTCCAACCTGGCCTTGGACACTTCCAGGGATCCAGGGGCAGCCACAGCTTCTCTGGGCACCCTGTGCCAGGGCCTCCCCACCCTCCCAGCCAGGAATTCCTTCCCAGTATCCCATCTATCCCTGTCCTGTGATGGTGGGAAACCATTCCCTGTGTCCTGTCTCAGGCACCTTCCTGAGGAACCTGTTTCTAGACTTCCATGGGAATCTGACCCAGGCAAGGCAGGACCACAGCATCCCACTCATCCCACCCATCCCACAGCACCCCACCCATCCCACTCATCCCACTCATCCCACAGCATCCCACCCATCCCAGAGCATCCCACCCACCCCACAGCATCTCACCNCACAGCATCCCACCCACCCCAGAGCATCCCATCCCCCTTTCCCACTGAACTCTGCAGCTGCCCAGTTACCCCAGAGCCTCATTACCTGCAGCAGTTCTTCCTTCAAGCCGTTGTTTTGTTTACAGGGAATGCAAATTCCCTGCTCCAATTTGAACTGATTTATTTAGAAAAACCTCCTTTTCTTCTCAACACACAACAGTAGAATAAGAGCACAACAGAAGCACAAAGAAATACAAATGTTGGCCTCCATGAAGCCCCTGAATCATCCCAAACAGTCCCTGAAGGAAGGTTCTGGCAGTGGAGGTGGTCCTTTCACTCAGATATCCCTGGATTTCCCCGAGGCAGGACCCAGCTGAGGGAACAAAGGCCATTCTGAGAATCTTTGAAGCACCTGCACACTCCCGGGGTTCTCATTTTTAGTTTTATCCCACATTTCCAGTGTCCTGCAATGGGATATTTTCCCAAGGGGAACAATCCACACAGAGTTCAGCCCATCAGGTTGGATCCAGAGCTTTGTATCCTGAAGCAAAACAAAACGGGGGTTGAGTGAAATCATTGCTCTGCTCTCAGTGGCTTCACTGTGCCCTGGGAAGGGACCTCTGGCTTTTCCAGGGAAGGAGTTTCTCCATCATTCCCATGGAATATTGGTGCCCACTCCTTGGAGGAGGAACATCACACTCCAAAGGCAGCTTGAACCCTGGGACAGGATCCTGCCCACTTTAAAAAGGAAGCAAAGGGCTAATTTCAATGTCTTCTTAGTTGATATCCCTGCAAAATAATAACAGGAACAAAGAGATTCTGTCTGGAATAACCTAAAAGCCATTTTGGAACTGGTTGTTTTCTTGTATAAAAGTGAATTTTCTTGCATGAGGGGTTTTTTCCAAATAGGAGATTAATTTAAAAAAAATTATCTATATAATCCTACGCAGGATTGTTGGCTGACAAATGCAGTTTGCTCTTTCCTTCACTCTGGATTACTGAAGTTGGATATTTGTAAACCAGATATGTTGTAATATAATTTACTATATTTTAGGCCAAGAAAAACTTTCTGGAGCTGATTCTTCCCTTCCAGCAGGGACTTGAATTACTTGAATTACTGATATGTTCTGAGTACTTAAACTGTTTATATGGGGGGTTTTTGGTCAAAAAGTTGAATCATACAAGGGTTGTTTTCTTCTAAATACTAACAGCAATAATATTTTTATTTAGGAAATGTCTATTTTGGTCATGAGTCAGGAAAACCCAGGGAGAGACAAAGGGCCAGGAAGGAAAGGCAACAGTTTATATTTATATATTTATATTTGTTTTCTTCAAAAAAAATGACCAGAAAGCAAAAGCAGGGAATAGAAACCAGGCAGTAAAACCAAATAAAAATATTAATTACAAGCAGTGGTGGCACAGGGACACACCAGGACACACCAGCACAGGCCAGCAGCTCCCCGCAGGTGATGATCAAGGGGGGGAGCAGGAAAAGCAGCAATTAAAGATCAGAAAAGCACCCTGGACACCTGCACGGCAGGAGGTTCAACCTCTTCCAAGGTGTCGGGAAAGAACAGCGAGAGAAGGAAGGATCACCCGGCACAGCCACTCCCGCTCTCACCGATTTATGGAAGAACTTACCTCGACGCCTTACCAAAGCGTTCCCCTCTCAAGCCTTGGTGCCCCTGGTCCGTGAGCTCCACTCAGGCCCGGCTGTCACAGCCGGTGACCCCGGGGGACACGGGACCCCCGCGGCCCCTCCGCGCCCCCCGGGACCCTCCGCGGCCCCAGCGCCCTCGGCCCGGCGCCGCCTCCTCCTCCTGAACCTCCCGTTATCGAACAGCTGCTCGCACTCGGGGTCCAGCGTCCAGTAGTTGCCTTTCCCTGCGGAGAGAGGAGAAAATCCATCGGGAGGGTCCCGCCGGGTCCCGCCCCGCGCCCTTACCCGGGACATCCCTGTCCTGCTGGGTGCTGCCCGAGCCCTTACCCCGGACATCCCGGTCCTGCTGCGTGCCGCCCGCGC
>WEKX01012280.1:0-38459 GCA_013390025.1 Pitta sordida | reverse complement strand
CAGGTCAGGCTCTGCTCCCAGGGAACAAGGGACAGGAGGAGAGGGAACGGCCTCAGGCTGTGCCAGGGGAGGCTCAGGTTGGACATCAGCAGGAATTTCTCCCTGGAAAAGGGGGTTAGACATTGGCAGGGGCTGCCCAGGGAGGTTTGGAGTGCCCATCCCTGGAGGTGCCCACGGAAGGGCTGGACATGGCACTCAGAGCTCTGGGCTGGGGGACAGCGTGGTATCGGGCACAGCTTGGACTTGAGGATTTTGGAGATCTTTTCCAACCTTGATGGTTCTGTGATCTAAGATTTATTTCACCTGAGTATCTAAATGTAATTTCTTAATGTCAAAAAAAGGATTTGAATGTCAATGACCTGAATAACAACAACTCCCTCTTTTCCCTCCACTGTGGCTGAAGGACAGAGAAGAACCCACCAGTGGCAGGGACAGCCCAGGCAGGATGTGACAAAACAAACACCAGATCTTCCTTCCAAATTCTCGTTTGGAAATTCAGTGCAAGGTCTCCCACACTGGAAATGTTCCCACAACGTTTTGTTTTATGGAAGACTAAAGGAATAAGGATGTGACCACCTGCAGCAAGGACCTGAGATGGAACAGAGCTCAGCACTTTGCTCGCTCCTCATCAGCACGAATCCTGGTTCAGTGGGAATCCATGTGGCAGCAGCATCCAGCAATGGAACAGAATCCTTTTTTGTTGCTTTTAATATGACTGTGAAGTGAAAAAATTTAAATATTTGCAGAATTTATAACTGATTTGTATCAATCACAACACTACCACTGGTGTAATACAGGCAGGAAGTCTCTGCTGAGATGTTATTTAAAAAAAAAAGTTTAATTCTTGTCTCTTGATTGGTTGGGGTTTTTTCCATCTGATGTAAAGTGAAATGAAGAAAAGGCCTCTAAGCACATTGTGGCCTTGGTTACCAAACTGTTGTTACAGGACAAGAGGGGTTGGGTTTAAATTAAAAGGGGATATATTTAGGTGGGATATAAGGAATAAACTCTTCCCTATGAAAATGGGGAGGCCCTGGCACAGGGTGCCCAGAGAAGCTGTGGCTGCCCCTGGATCTCTGGAAGTGTCCAAGGCCAGGATGGAGCCACCTGGGACAGCGGGAGGTGTCCCTGCCCATGGCAGGGGTGGAATGGGATGAGCTTTAATGCCCCTTCCAACTCAACCCCTTCCATGATTCTGTGGGAAGCTCATTCGAACACCTCCACATCCCATTTCCACACTCCAGAGACAAGGGCTGGCTTTTCTCATGAGCCAACAGGACCACGCCAGTGCTGCAGAAGCTGGTTTTGATTAATTAGAGAGGTGGAAACCTTTCAAAAATCAATTTTGGCACTCAGGATGTGGCAGAGGCAGCTTGGCACTGCCGGAGGAAGGGAAATAACAAGGTGACTGATGCAAGGAAGGAGCTTGGGCTGGAGCTTCGGTGTCCTGCTCCTCAGGTGACCTCTCCAAGGACAGAGGGGACAGGATGCCATCTCTCCCCTTCAGCTGCCAGCCATGGGACGTGGCGCAATGCAGAGCTGGAGCTCAGAGATGCTGAAATCAAGCAGTTAATGCACATTTTTAATACACTGGGACAGATTTACTGCCCTGCTCTGTTGATTTAACCCACATTAAGGACACAGCCTCGCCCTGCCCCATCAGTCCATCTCATCGCCACACCAGGGAGATCCACAGCCAAGGAGTGAATCCTCAGGACAGGTGACACCAGGGTTTCATCAGTTTGGTTTATGTGCCCCTGGCACAGCACAAACAGGAGGGACAAGGACATCTCTGCCTGTCCATGTCCCTGTGACACCTGGGGGACCCTGGGCAGGGGGTTCAGGCGGGACACAGGAGGGAAGAGGAGCAATGGTTGAAGGAAACACGTCCACACTCCATGGGATAGTTGTGCAAGAGCTTCCCTTGAGGATGGAGACCCCTGGGAGCTGTAGGGATGAATCAGGAGCTGTTCAGACCAGCTCCCTCCTGTTTCTCTCTTGCACATCGAGCTGCACACAGAAACTATTAAAACCTTGTCTGGGATTATCCCGTAGATCTTATTTACTCCCATGTAGCCAAATACTTATTTACTTTACTTATTAACAGTGTTTACTCACCAGCTTTGCTTTGTGAGCAACTTCATGCCTCAATTTGTTGCTGTCTTTACAGGAGCAACATCTGTCACATTCCTCATCTGCCCCCTTTCACTCCTCAGCCTGTGTTTTCTGCCCATTTGTCACTCCTCAGCCTGTGTTTTCTGCCCTGTAAGGGCATTTTCAGTCGTGTGAGAGGAGAATCAAATGAGTTTCCTGTCTGTGCAGTACCCCCCCCCACAGCTGGGCAGGGCAGTGAGCAAAGCAAGAGTCAACCTGGTCATTTCCAAAGTGCTTCTTTGGCCAACACCAATGAAATCTGTAGAAAAAAACAAATAAATTAAATGGGGTTTTTTTTTTCAATCATAGGGCTGTTGTCTCTGTGTTCCTCCGCCTTAATATTCAATGTAAACCTGTTCTCTCTCAATTTGCAGCCGTTCCCCTTTATCCTTTTCTCATGTACTTGCTGTAGGTTTTAGACACTCAATGCAAAATTCAAACTGCTTTGGATTTTCTCTCTCCATTGAAAAAAAAAATATATAATTGATTTTCCTTCTGTTTTTCCACATTACTCAGCTGATAAATGCAAATGTATGTGCAGACTTACAGCAGCAGATGCACCAGCCACAAAATCCTTCAGCAGAAGTTCCTTCCTTTCAGTTTCAAGAACCAGGATGATGTGGCTTTATTAAAAAAATAAGAAGATTGAGAACTTTGTGAGGTGAGACACTTTTAAATGAAAACATGTTACATTATTTACTCTGGTTAAATAAGTGTTTAATGGAGAAACATTTAAAATGTAATTGACTGCTGAGAATTTGGTTGGATTACGTGAGGTGGGATCCCTTGGTGGGATCCTGCTGCTCTCTGGCTTGTACAAAGCAATAATTCTTTATGCTATTTTTAAAGGGTTGTAAGTTTAGTTTAGATTTGCTGCAGAGCTAAAATAGGGAAGCAATCATTGTTTTCATCACAGCATGTGTTTAGTTGATATTGCCATCTTGTAGAAATTTTTCCACATTGGGTTTATTAAAACAAATGAATTATATTAAAAATAATTTTTTTTTAAGCATTATTTTAAATAAGGAGCTTGGTAGCACAGTTAAGCTCGTGATCTGTGCTTGGGATGCACAGAGTGAAAATGACACTTCATTCTAGGAATTCCTTTTCCTTCTTATGCACCAAAAGGAAATTCATTCTGAGCAATGAAAGGCTTGAAATTGCAACCAATGTGCAAAAAAAACAGCAACATGTTCCACAGATGAAACAACTCTTGAGGACTCAGAGCAACGTTGTGTTATTACCTTTGAAATCACAGAAATGTCGTGAGTGGATAGGAACTGTTTGTTGACATCTATGGGAACTTTGGATTTGTGGCCAAAAAAATACTTGGGGCCACATCAAACACCCTCCAAAATTCCAGAGGGATGATGTCCACACCCCTTCCCTTGTCCTCAGTTGTAGAAGATCAGCAGCCTGGTCTAGTTGAAGATGTCCCTGCTCCTTGAAGGATTGGACTAAATGATCTTTAAGTCGCCTTCCAATCCAAACCATTCCATGAATCCATGATCCAGACTAATATCTGTGCCTCAGGATTTAAGATATTTCATGCCAAAGTCTTACCATCTATCGAAAACAAAAGGTGTTGGGAAATAATGCCTCTCTTGATGTTAAAGAGAGCCACACTCCAGCTGTATGAACCACACTGAACTTTTCTGTTAGATTTCGTAATTAAGTTTAGTCTCAGCTGAGACTCGCTACACCAGATTTCAGCCTGAAGTGAAAATAAATGGTTGAATTATAACTCCCCTAAAAATAGAAATTCCGATTGCAATCACTGGCACAACCTTCATCTGGGGCCCTGTAGGATTATAAAAGACATTTAGTAAACAACAAGGTGGCTAATGATGCAGGGAGCGTTTGCATCCAGCACTTAGAAACAACTCACTACACATAATTAGAGCATTACCAGAGTCATCAACATCCAGCACATCTGATAAAGAAATGTCACCTGCCTCAAAATATTGCCGTGATTCCATTTGCTTTATGTGCAAAGCTTTAAAAATCAGAGGGAGAAGACGACGAAAACAAAGGTAACGATGTGGCTCACATGTTGTTGTTGTTCTGAAGCTGCACAGAATCCCAGGATGTGCTGAGTGTGAAGGGACCCCCAAGGACCATCCAGTCCAACCCTCAGCCCTGCACAGGAACATCTCAAACAATACCCCCCTGTCCCCAGAGGATCATCCCAACCCTCAAACATTCATGAAGGTGACAGGAACTCAGGAATCAGGTGAGCATTGGTGATGTGGAACCACAATGTTCACATAAACAAGTTGTGGAGTAAAGAGAGAGTAACTCCAGATCTACAGGAGCTTTGGTAGTAATGGCGGGACTCCAGTTGTTTGGGCATTTGTTGGGAAAAATGGGATTTTCTACCCTCAGAAAATAACTTACCAATGGGAGCCTACTAGATGATCTCCAGAGGTCCCTTCCAGCACCTCCAGTTCTGTGATTTTGCTTTTACACTTGGGGAGAACTCAAGGTGCATCCAGAGGGATCTCGATCTCTTCTTGGTCTAATTCTACTCTGTAATTTCATTAACGACTTGGATGTAAAAATTTTGATGTCACAAAATATAAAAGAACCCAACCAAGCAGGGCTGACGATCACTGTAAGAAAGTGAGGAAATGGGATACATTCAGGAAGGGAAAATCAGATTGTGATTGCTGCAAAAAGAGATAGTGAGATCATTTCAGAATGGTCAGGGGTGAACTGCAGAGGTTGGAAGATGGCAGGGACACTAAACAGACTTCAAAAAAAACCCATGACTTTTTTTTAAAGGTCAAAAGATTTTATTTTGTTTAATACAAGAAAGAGAGAGGCTGTTCCAGGGGGAGAAACCACCCACCAGCTGTTCCTGTCCACAGACAACGAGGTAAAACGAGACCAACCCAACGGTAACTTGAGACATTCTAAGAACTCTTAACTGGTCTTCCAGGAGGCGTCTAGACAGACAGGACCTCCTCATCTCCACTGTCTTGAGCATTGCCCCTGGCTGCTCTCACAGCAGGACTGCTGTCTGACTCAGGGTTTAGAACAATGTATTTTTGCTTGGGGGCAACACAAGGTCTGAGGCCGAACCATCCCTTGAGTCTCTTCCGGCTTTTCTTTTGGAGGATTTTATTTTTCCGACTCATAACAACAAACCCCCTCATATTTGTTCCTTTATTGCTGTTGTGTGCCAAGAGTCACTTGGGGGAAGAAGCAGAAACCTCTTTTTGAAGCCCAGTGTGTGCGGGGACACATGGAAGTCTGTGGGATCCCATTGCCAGCTGTGGCCTGGATGAGACAGACATGATGGAAACACACCCTCTCTTTTTACTCACTGGGAAACAAGTGGTTTCACAAGCCTGTACTTTCCATTCTTCTTGTTGTTTTACCCCCTCAGGGTAGTTATTTCCCCCTTCCAAAGGCTCGTGTTTCCATGGGAGACGTGACAGGAGCCAGCAGACCTTGTTAGTCTGGGAGATCTGAAACCATGTCTGAAGTAAAACATTTTAGTTCCTGAGGTGTAATTTTAAGGTGCCACTCCAAAGCTCATCATAATTAATCAAATGGGTAAAAGTTCACTGATTAGTCCTGTCGTAACAAATTCTTGCAATGAGGACACAAAGGCTGCACCAAAAAAACACGGAAAGGGCAGAGGGAAAGAGCCGAGTTTATGAACAAGGTAGAAAACCTTTGACTGAATCAAAGCCCAGCTCTTTTCAAAGTGTTTGACTCATACAAGTCAGAAGTCGATTCACTGTCAGAATATTTGTTCTGGAGTTGTCAGGAATATTTTATAGGAGTAACAGCTCTGTTTGCAGAGGCCTCTGCTGAACATCACCACCATTTCTACTGCCTGCTCACATGGGCTCCTGGCCCATCATTTTTAATAAGTGTGGAGGTATTTTCTTGTTCTGCCTTTAAAACGGACCAGGGATCCATAAGGAGGACTTGAGAAAAGAAGTCAACTAATAACCTGATGCTTAGCTCGTAATCTGCTTAAACACAACACAAAACATCAGTGAATATTACTTTGCTTTCTTTTTTGTATGAACAACCTTGAGAAAGCTTCACAACTGTGTAATGTATGCAAAGATCTTTTAAGAGAGACTGTTTCATCTTTTATTCTATTAATTCCTTTATCAAAGGGGAAGAGGAGCCTATGGGTTTATTTACATCTTATCAGCAAGCAAAACATTGCAATCTGAAATAATCCCAAGCAGAAATCTGCCAAGAACATTGAGGAATCAGCTTTTTTTGCAGGTTTAGTGGGCTGAATCAGAAGTCAAGCCTCAGAAACACAGAGAGAGAAAAATAAGGATATTTGTAATGTCTGAGACACTACAATTGCAATTTTTTTCCAAGAGAAATGTTTTAAATCGTCCCCTGAAGCGTCTGTTTGAATTCCACTGAAGGTCAATATATGCTCTTTGTAAAATGAAAAGTAGCCAAGTACCCAGGACATCAGGGAGTTAATGTGAGGACAGTTAATGAGATCGGTACAGATACATGAATATTAACCAGGACTCGTGTTGCTGTCCCGGGATCTGATCCCAGAGTCAGCTGGGATCAGTGGAAGGATCTCACACTCAGTCCCAAGTAGGGTTCAGCCCTGGATCTGGAGGTGCTTTCTGGGCAGATTGAGGCTGAAGTGAAGGGTTACAGGTGGCTGCACCAAGCCTGAGCACCATTCCCAGCCAGGATGTGACCTGTGGGCCACGCCAGCTTTGCTGTGACACAAAACTTGTCCCTTCTCACCCTTCCTGCCTTCACTGAACAGTTGCAATCCATGCTTTAAACACTGTATTTCTTGTGCCAGCCTTGGTGGCAACGATCAGTGCAATTAGGATTACTGTGCAACTCATAATAAACTCTCACAGAACACACAGTTCTGCAATGTGCTGGTAATCTGGAGTTTAGAGGATTTACGTACTCAGCCTGTCAGAGGCACCAGCATCAATTCCAAAGTGTAATTACCCCAAGACACTTCACGAGTTACCAGGTAATTCAAACCAGCCAAATGCACTTATCTGCCTCATATACACAGGCACATTTTCAGCTGAGATTTGGGCATTTCATATCCTGAGTTAGACTTCACCTGTTTAACTGACTTCAAATATTCAATTACTTCTTGTTGATAAGGAACTCTCTAATTGAGTGGTAACGTCAGACTCTGACATGACCTCTACAGATGCTGGGAAGACACATATGTCTAAGTATCTCCCTGGAATGGGTTTAACTCTGAAAAGACTTGAGGTTTTTTGTTTAATTAGGGAATAACTGACATTTCAGGAGCAGATCTGGATCTTCACTTGCTGCAGGCAGTATGTATTGATTTATGTACTGGGTCCCAAAATCACAGAATCATTTAGGTTGGAAAAGACTCATCGAGTCCAATTTGTGTCTGATCCCCACCTTGTCCCCCAGCCCACAGCACTGTTTCACATCCAATCCCTCCATGGACACCTCCAGGGATGGGGACTGCAAACCTCCCTGGGCAGCCCCTGCCAAGGCCTGACCACCCTTTCCAGGGAGAAATTCCTCCTGATGTCCAACCTGAGCCTCCCCTGGCACAGCCTGAGGCCGTTCCCTCTCCTCCTGTCCCTTGGTCCCTGGGAGTAGAGCCTGACTGCCCATGGATCCCACTCCTGTCAGGGAGCCAGCGAGAGCCAGAACATTCTCCCTGAGCCTCCCTAAAACACCCAAATACAGAAAAAAACCCCAAAACCCTAAAGGGTGAAATCAGAAAAACAACCAAGTTTTCAGTGAAACCACCATCTCCTGTCACTCAGGTGTCTGTGTTTGCACCTACAATTCCGTCCTGCCTCTGGTTACCAGCAGTGCAGGGACAGAGATCCCACCTGTCCTGTGGCCATCCCAAGAGCACTGCCCTCAGAGATCAGACAGTTTAAGTATCATCCCTTCAAAGCCATGTTTCTTGAACTCCCAGGTCGTGCCTGCTCGGGAGGATGGAATAACCCCCAGGCCACAAGAAGCCAACGGGTGTCTTCCAAATGATATTAAATCTCTGTGTGAAGTCTGTCCCTGAGGAATAGAGTGACCTTGGTTCACTGTAGCTTAATCCTCCTCTAATCCTCCTCTCTAAGGCCGGATTACAGAACAGTGAGGAGAGAAAATTCTCCTCCTGGAGGAGCTTCCATACGGGAATTTGATGTACTTTAACTCTTGCACTCACCCTGCACTGGTGAAATGTCAGGGCAGGGGCAGGTTGGATCTCAGGACAAGGTTCTTCCCCCAGAGGGTGGTTGGGCAGTGCCCAGGCTCCCCAGGGCAGTGGGCACGGCCCCAAGGCTGCCAGAGCTCCAGGAGGGGTGGGATGATCCTCTGGGGACAGGGGGGACTCTTGGGGATGTTCCTGTGCAAGGCTGAGGGTTGGACTGGATGGTCCTTGGAGGTCCCTTCACACTCAGCATATCCTGGCATTCTGTGAAGGCACAGGGATGGCTCCCCTCTTCTCTCCACCATATTTTCCAAGAGATCTCTTTAAATTAGTGAGACTTCTGTGAGGAATGGCATAACATCAGTGCTGTAAATTGGTTTATGTCCTGACTAGATTCCCTCCTGGAGGAAACTTTTTTCAGCCAATTATATCCATGGACTTGAATATTTATGTTTTTGTTGATAACATTACCCCCAGCCATTTCAATGGATATTAAGAGTAGGGAAGACTCAGAATGCAGAAGGTGCATAGACAAAATAATTTCAATTTTCTGATGTTTTAAAGCACAACCTCCTGCCAGCTCACAACAAACCAGGCCCTCCTTGTGCAAACCACTCTTCAGCAAAACCAGTATTTTAGTGCTGCCTAATGAGATATTGGATCATTGGAGAAATGTTTGTCTCCAAGGAACAACAGAGGCAATTAATTTGGTCTCACCTGCCAGAAGGTTGCAGCACATGTTTGGTTGGGGGACAATACCTCACCAGGAGCTCTGAGCAGGACTTGGGGGCTGCTGGTTGGAAGCCATAGAAAACTCAGAGTCATTTAAATCTTGGTAGCATTAAAGTAAAACTTGGCAGAAACTTGTAGTCTATGAGGGGAAACAAGTAAAAAAGCAGAATGTTGATTTCTCTTCATAATCTAATTAATTTTAAAAGCTTTGAGATTCAAATTACTTTCTTTTCTTGGTTCTTACCTTTACCAAAGGTAGATTTTGTCTGAAACAAAACCACCTACAAACAGAACATCAAGATCCCAGACTACAGTTTTCAATGCCAATGCAGAACTAGTTTTAAGTAAAGAAAATATCTGCAAAGGATTCAGTGCAGGTACTTACATGATGTGAAAACCTGCCCCAGTCCTTAGCCAGCTCAGATTTCTGCTGACAACTGGTTTTAAATTAAGCCTAACGAGCTCTCAAGACAATCATACCCATCTCACATGTTAAGAAAAAACCTCAGCTGTGGGAGAAACCAAGATGTGCAGTTGCCAATTGGGTTTTTTTATACCACACTCAGAGATCTGCTCTGCTCCTCAGGAAGATTTTGCCCTCGTAGGGTAACAATTAATGACAATTTAATTATTAATAAAGAGACTCTGAGAGATTTTAAGATCAATCTATCACAGAACTATGCAATGGTTTGGGTTGGAAAGGACATTAAAGCCCATCTCATTCCACCCCCTTGGACACCTCCCACTGTCCCAGGTGGCTCCATCCTGGCCTTGGACACTTCCAGGGATCCAGGGGCAGCCACAGCTTCTCTGGGAACCCTGTGCCAGGGCCTCCCCACCCTCACAGCCAAGAATTTCCTCCTGATATCCAATCTACACCTTTAAGATATTGCCTGAGCTGTTCCGGATCATTGACTCCAAATATTAGACAGATTTCATGGAAGACAAACTTTCTTCCACGAACACAAAGTTTTACTTCATCTCCAGGAGCATTTGTAGAGCTGGAACTCCCCTCTGTTTTGAAAACACACTGCTGAAAGTTTTATTACAAAACAGGAGGTCTGAGGTTTTATTTTCAATTTTTCTATGCTTCAGAGAAAAGAAAAGGTTGTTTCCACTGCAATGTTTCTACTGTGCTATCGACATTCAGAGGGAATCAATAAAAGACTCTTCCACTGTTGGCCACAGCAAAGGAAGGGATGCTGATATTTCCAGTAATTGAATTTTTTGTTTTGTTTCTGAAGGGAACAGCATGAGAGGAACACGCCAAACCTCACCTGCTGGTGTGTGTGGGAATGGGAAATGGAATTCCTGGAATCCCTCCCTGAGGGGCACAGAGCAGCATTTCCCCCCCAGGCACCAAAAATAACCTTGAGCAAAGTAATTCCTTTAGATATTCCCTGTGCTGGAAGCAGAATCCACTGTTTAAAAGTGAAATGCAGGCTGGCTTCAATGGGAATATTAATTAACACACAGGAGGATATTAAAAGGTTAATTTAATTTAAAATCAGCATTTAAACAGAGTCACACAAGTACCCGTGTGTCCAACTGATCTGTTGATGGTTTTCCCACTGTATTTTTTTGAAAATCCCAAAAGAAGTGGGGGAAAATTGCATTAAAATGGAGTTTTCCCTCAGTGACAGGAGCCTTGTGCCTGGCACGACGTCTGTGGATGGGATTCCTCCTTCCTGGATAAAGGATCTGGGAACAGGAGGAGCACTGACAGCAGGAATATTGTGGATCCTGCACATCCCATCCAGCCCACACAGCTCCCAGTGGTTCTTCTGTTGCATACACAGAGAGGAATATGTGGATATATTGATATATTTCAGAGCTCTGTTCAAATGCTCTCACCTACAGCAAGTGCCGTTTTTCTCCTTAATTTTAATATTAAAAATTGATGGCGTCTATGACAAGGGCTGTCAGGGTTTATTCCAGCTCCAAGGAGTCTCGACAAAAGACTGGACACCAGTAAAAAAAATGGGAATCTGAAATGGCGAATTCATTCTGATGTGTTTCAAACCCCTCAATTCAAATAATTTCACCGTTGTTTTAAAAAATAATCAGTTGTGAAAGCTGAAGGTGGAGTTTGAGATGGTCCCACCAGGTCATGAAGTTGGAAGGTGCTACAGGTACCTCATAGTGGCCACCTTTGTTTGACAACATATTTAAGGTAAAAAGCATTAATTGCTCTATTATCATCTACCTCTATTCGAAAAAGCTCTGGAGCCTACAGATAATTAATTACTTTCTATTCTGAAAACGTATTGACCTAAAATATCACCCGCAGTTTGACGGTGGGTTAGAAACCCCCAAAGTGTAAATCTTTCTCTGCACAGGCTGTCGTCAAACCCATTTATTATCCAGCTGGTGGCAGTGTTTTCATTGGGAAAAGATAAAGGCATCCCACTCATTTTCCGGAGAATCCACTCTTTGGGCTGTTAAAGTGGGAGAATTTTCCTCGTTACTTGGTTCCCTTCATTAAAATTCCAAGAAAAAACCCATACAGGATATAAAACTGCCGCAGAGTTCTCTGCTTTTAACCGGTTATGGGATGTCAGGAGAGGTTTTATTGCCCTTTGGAGCTTGGCTGTTCCTGCTGTGGTAGAGGCCTCTTGCTTTTCTCTCCGAGTCAGCGCAGGTTTTGAACAGAGATGTTCGAAGGAAATAAAATCATGACAGATTTAATATTGGTTTCTGCCCACCGGTGGGTTTTGTGCTTGGAAAGAGAGGTTGGAAATGGCTTCAGGGAAGCGGGAGCTGGGCAGTATTTCCCTGCTCTCCCCACACGCTCGGGAATGGCGCGTTCCCATCACGCTCCTGAATCTTAATTTAAACCGGGGTGGGGAGAGCTCCAGCTCTCCTCATCGTGTTTGTTAAAAAGAGACAACAATTAATCAGCATTTAGCAGGAGGAACTTCGGGAGCACAGGCTGGAAACTCGGCTGGGAACGCCCCTCACGATCCCAGCCCTCCCCAGCTTCCAGGACAGGGGATATTTATGGAGCTTTCCAGCCTGAAATAACTAGTGCTGAGAATCCTGAGTGATCAGTGAGAGCTATTCTGACCCCTGTGATTGAGAATAACATCCCACTCCAAGGAATCCAACACTCCTCCCCATATGTGCCAGCCGTGCCATCTGCACCAGCTCCATCTGCTAACGGGCATCTTAAGCCTACACATATGTACCCAAAAACTGATGCCAAGACGTGTTGGAACACCTCCTTTATGTCTGGGAAGCACGTCATGCCATGGCTAAGATGAAAAATAGAATAAAACGCTTATTACATTCCAGAAACACCTCCAGCAACCTGGGTGCAGAGCCAGCAGGGCCCTGAAGTGCTGATCCCAAGGGTCACATCCTCCCGAATCCGTGCAGGTGTGGGAGCTGAAGGGATAATGCCTCCATGGAGGATGGAATTAGGCTTGGGAAAAGCTTCCTGACCCACCCGAAGTACCTGCACTGCAGTTTGGGAATGGCCAGTCCAGGTGGCAGCTCTCCAAGGCTGGCACTTCACTCTCTTTTTAGCACCAGGAGTTCTCAGCTTGCTTTGGATTGAGAGTCACTGAAAAACAAGGAATAAACCCTTATTAACTCTGAGAAATGTGCTGGTCTTTCAGTAACAGCCTGGTCTTTTGGAGTCCAAATGCCCTGTGAAAATGGGAGGTGTTTTCTCTACGTTGTGCTGCAGTTTTCAGCTGGGATTTGCTTCATCCTTTCTTGCACAGGAGACCAGAAATCCCAGTGCAAGGATTCCTGGCATTAAAAATACATTAATGAACGGGGAAAACCAAACACACCTGCCCCTGTCACTCCTAAAGGGGAAATTTGTCTTTTCAGCTCAAGAGAAAAGGCCAAAGTGACACGTGACTTCAGCAGGTTCCAGGGTTGGGGAGGACAAAGGACATGGGATGTGGCAGCTCCCAACCACCTCTAGGAGCTGGGCTGGGGGAATATCATCCATCTGACACCTGAGAGAAGGCAGGGCAGGGAGTCTGACAGCTGGCAGGAAATCCTCCTCGCTGTGACTTTGTCAGGATGGATTGATTGATTTCCACAGATCGCCTCATTTTTTATGATCTGGCATTTTCCGATGGAAAAATGTTTGGAGAGCCAGGCTGATTTCAGCCCCCTTGGGGTTTTGTTTCATTCTTGGCCTTTTTCAATACTTGATGATCAAAGAACCCCCACATAAATTGCAAATGTTTGGACTAAAATTTGCCTATAAACCCCCCTAGGATGCGTGTTTCATTATTCCTTTGTTAAGTAAAAACTCCCACTGTAAATATTTCTCAGTGAATAAGTGATTGATGTTTCAATCATGTTTGAATTTGTATCCACCTTGGTGTTCTTCCCCTGTGGATATTCCTATCAGCTGGCTGAATGATCATAAAATTAAGCATTGCACTCTGGAATGTTTGTGGGAACACGTTTCATATTCATATCCCAGGAGGTGTCCCAGTGTGTGAAGTGGTACAGACACCACAATAAACCCAGAAATCCACAGGGATCTGCTGTTGGTCAGCAATGGAAAACAAAAATTCCATGGACAGGGGGGCATAGAAATCATGGAAGGGCAGGAAAGATGGGTGTGTGTAAATAGAGCAGGACTCATACCAGGCTCACGCCCTGGGTCCAGCTATCTTTGATGTTGATTCATAAAGCAGATATTGATTTTACCCTTGGTTTTTGGTATATTTAATATTTTTATCATGCCTCAATAGGAGGTGGTAACAGATCCATGTTTGTTTCATTTAATCTGTGTGGTTTGACCATTGGCATTCTGTCATGAAATATTTCATGTTTAGAGTTTGCCTTCCCATGGAGAACAGAATCATGGAATGGGGAAGGTTCGAAGGGACCACAGTGGATCAGCAGATCCAACCTCCCTGCTCAGCTTCTCATACAACCCCAAATGAACCCTTACAGCTTTTCCTGTGCTGGTAGCACTTGGTTTTGCCTCCTGAAGTACCTTCTGTAGGAAGACAAACAGCTGGAGGAGATGAAAGCAATGGGATGGTGTCACTGTGAACACCAGAATCCCGGAATGGTTTGGGCTGGAAGGGACTCAAAACCCACCCAGTTCCACCTTCTTCCAAGAGCAGGGACATCTTCCACCAGAAGGTGACTCAGAGCTCCATCCAACCTGGCCTTGAGGGAACCTGCGAAGTCCCTCCTGGACCCCAATCACTTTCAGTGACAACTCCTGTCCCGTAAATGTGACTTCATGTTGTTGCTGAGACATTTCACCATCGCATTCCTCAAGGATCTGCATCATCTCCCGGGTTCCCTTCAGCACCAGACACCCCGGGACCTCATTTCTGAACTCTTCACTGCCCAGCTGATGCTGCAGAGCAGCTCGGGGCTGTTCTGAGTCCTTCAGTGCCCAGCTGATTTTTCCTGCTAAAATAAAACGACTTGCCACCGAGGCCTTCCCTGTCCAGCCTCAACCCCTGAACCTCCATCTGCTCAAAGGCCGGGAGGGCACGGCTGGAATCTCCTCTGGGGGAGGATTTGCGAAATAAATGGCATTTGAAGTTCTGATTTGGCTTTTTCTGGGTCTGGCATCTCATTGGATGCTTTGGAAATCCCCAGATTTTCCAATGTCCTTCTACTTTTCCAGTGGAAATGTGGTTTATCCAGAGCAGTTACAGCCAACCGTTATCCTTGTGCCGCCTTTCCAGTCGCTTTTCCTTGGTTTCGCTGACGTTAGAGGGCAGTCTTCCATTTTCCTGCTTTTTTTTTTTCCGAGAGATTTTTAACCAGCTCTTATCGCAATGTGCTTTGGGAGGCTGGGGGCGAGGGCAGAAACATGTTCCAAATAAAACAATGCTATTTTCATTTTAAAAACTACTCCAATTCCGTGAATGACTCCTCTGAAACACGACATTTGCCTGATCTTCGTGTAGCTAAGAGGGTGAGCAATTAAAAAAATAACCTAAGACATGTTAACTGTTTCACATTGCAACTGCTCCATGATTTCCCAGCTGGAATTTGTGGGAATTAATGCAATGCAGCCCTTCCTTGACATTGCAGGTTATTAAACCAGGTGACTGATCATTTTGTGATGAATATCTCGAAAATCCTACAATTCACTTTGAAATCGAAGACAAGCCAAGAAAAAAAATAAAATGATAAAAAAAATCATAGTCCAAAAGTTGCTTTAAAATGTGTAGGAAATGTGTTTGTGAATCAGAGACTAAGAAATGTCTCCTAGTCATAAACTCATGAACCATTCCAGCATTCCAAGTGGTAATATCCATAGATCAAAGCTGAGGTGCTGTGAGCTCCCAACTTTTTTTTTTAGGATGGCATTCATCATTCTGACAAAAATAAGTACGGAATGCTAACCTGGGACAAAAAAGTACCACATGTCCCATCTCCAGCCCCACCAAATTCACAAATGAAAATGAAAAAAAACAAAATATAGAGATGTTTATATCTCTGGAAACTTTTCGACTCGCAGGACAAAACACAGCCCCAAAATATGGAAATTGCTCCGAGATGCAGNCATTCTGACAAAAATAAGTACGGAATGCTAACCTGGGACAAAAAAGTACCACATCTCTCATCTCCAGCCCCACCAAATTCACAAATGAAAACGAAGAAAAACAAAATATAGAGATGTTTATATCTTTGGAAACTTTTCTCTTCGACTCACAGGACAAAACACAGCCCCGAAATATGGAAANTCTTATCGCAATGTGCTTTGGGAGGCTGGGGGCGAGGGCAGAAACATGTTCCAAATAAAACAATGCTATTTTCATTTTAAAAACTACTCCAATTCCGTGAATGACTCCTCTGAAACACGACATTTGCCTGATCTTCGTGTAGCTAAGAGGGTGAGCAATTAAAAAAATAACCTAAGACATGTTAACTGTTTCACATTGCAACTGCTCCATGATTTCCCAGCTGGAATTTGTGGGAATTAATGCAATGCAGCCCTTCCTTGACATTGCAGGTTATTAAACCAGGTGACTGATCATTTTGTGATGAATATCTCGAAAATCCTACAATTCACTTTGAAATCGAAGACAAGCCAAGAAAAAAAAAAAAATGATAAAAAAAATCAAAGTCCAAAAGTTGCTTTAAAATGTGTAGGAAATGTGTTTGTGAATCAGAGACTAAGAAATGTCTCCTAGTCATAAACTCATGAACCATTCCAGCATTCCAAGTGGTAATATCCATAGATCAAAGCCGAGGTGCTGTGAGCTCCCAACTTTTTTTTTTTAGGATGGCATTCATCATTCTGACAAAAATAATTATGGAATGCTAACCTGGGACAAAAAAGTACCACATGTCCCATCTCCAGCCCCACCAAATTCACAAATGAAAATGAAAAAAAACAAAATATAGAGATGTTTATATCTCTGGAAACTTTTCGACTCGCAGGACAAAACACAGCCCCAAAATATGGAAATTGCTCCGAGATGCAGTTTTAGCCCCTCCTTTTTGCTCTGCAAATCTGCTCCTTGATGCCAACACGTCGTTCCCACAATTAGTTATCCTTCGCTCTACAGCAGTGCTGACATTCCAAATTAATTTGCTCTGTCTGGATGCCACACAAATTCCAAATAGAGAGTGTCTGTCAGCCCTGGAAGCAGAAAATCCCATCAATGGAAAAAGGAAGAGTTCATAACTTTTGAATGTAAGACCCAAGTGCAGAAATAGTCAGGAAGGGACACCTGCCCAAGGGGAAACAGGGAGTGTGGGGATGTTTCCTACCTAAAAAAAAGAGGAATGATCCCATTTCTTTGACTGATTTTTTTAGCAAAGCTCAATGTCAGGAGTACGACATTCCCGCCTGGATAAATCCTGAGTTTGCACCTCTGCAACTCCACAGCATCTAAAAATGAAGAGAACAAGAAGAATTCCTTCACTCCCCTACACTGGGAAATTCATTGTTTATCTAAGGTCAAGAATTTGAGGAGTAACACTCAGAAATCAGAGTTGTCGTAGACTCCAGGACAGGATCCCCTGGAGAGACCTTGGATTTGCCTCCTCTTCCTTGTTCTGTTCAGGAACAAGCAGTGACCTCCCTGCTCTCGCTGACAATGGCTTTTTTAAAAATTTATTTAACATGTCATTGAGAAAAACTTACAACTGTGCTGCAGTCACTTTAAAAAAAATAGAACTAAAAACTAAGGAAACATTGTTTGCTGTGACCGTTGTGGATTACAGTGGTATAAACGTGTGGGAACTCTTTCAATGGAGCCATTCCATGATTCCATGATAAAAGGCAGGGACACCTCCCACTATCCCAGGCTGCTCCAACCTGGCCTTGGACACTCCCAGGGATCCAGGGACAGCCACAGCTTCTCTGGGCAACCTGTGCCAGGGCCTCCCCACCCTCATATATTAATTCCTCATATATTCCCTCACTAACTCTACAAGCACTGAAACAAACACTTTCCAACTCATTGCTCAGATGAAACAGTCTTCGGCCATGAGACTCTTAAAAATATGTTGGGTTTTTTTATCAATAGGATTACATTAATCTAAAATCCAAAGTATTTTATGTAAATAAAAAGCTAAATAATTGATTATGGCTTAGCAAAACATCCACCTTGGGCTAGTGACCAAAAATCCAGTTTTTTAAGGCCAGAGCATCTAAGGTATCACTAATGAAGCAGTTACAGCCTCAGAGGTGACAGGCACAGGGTGACAGGCACACAGCCTGAGCTTGCACCGTGCCAAAAACACCCGACTTCTCTCCGAGGAGATAAATGGAACTCATTTCCTTAACACAAGCACCTAAATGACACCTTATTTGTTGATCACAAGGAGTGATTTGTAAAGTTCAAGTACCCAAATATGCAAATTGGCGCCACTGCTCTCCGTGCAAAGGAGCGACCCAGCATGGATCCTGCTGTGTCCTCACACACCTTCTGCCCAAACGTGAAGGTCCAGCAGGGCATCACAAAGCACCTGGGCACCAGGAGCAGTAGATTGGTGGCAGAAACTTGGGGAAATGCCAGCTGGATGCAAAAATAGACTGGTTGGGCTGTTCAAGGCTCTTTAGAGGTGTTGAGTTACATCAGTTTGATAGTCGTGCTCGGACACAGGGGGTTTCCAGCTGCTGGAAGACAGAAACATCCATGAAGACACTTCTCTCAGGTGCTGGACTTTGGAGCCCTTCCAGCACAGGATATTTCATGAGAAAACCAGTGACATTATTGTACATATTTGCAGAAAATATAAAAACGACTCACCTTTGCAAGTGCAAAAAGTGCAATTTTTTTGGTTCACGATTTTTTGCATTGCTTCAAGTGACTGTAGGGAATCTCGTTATTAAATTGACATGAGGGTTGGTGAGGCCCTGGCACAGGTTGCCCAGAGAAGCTGTGGCTGCCCCTGGATCCATGGAAGTGTCCAAGGCCAGGTTGGAGCAGCCTGGGATAGTGGAAGGTGTCCCTGCCCATGACAGGGGGTGGCACTGGATCATCTTAAAGATCCCTTCCAACCCAAACCGTTCCATGATTCTATGTAGGAAAACATAAATATTGTATTAAGTAAGGTTTGTTTTCTTGCAACTGTGCTATTTTCTTCCAAGATAAAGAAATAAAGAAAATAAAGAGACACGTGACAGGCCATGGTGTCTCATTCAACAATAACTCTTCTCCGTTTTCCATGTGAAAATGAATGTAAAACTGAGAAACATGGAACAAACTGGCATTTCACAGGAATCACTTTGCCAGGCAATGCTGAGAAGCACAAAATACGCTCATGCCTGTGGTGCTCCAATCATCCAGGAAGATAACAAGGTCCATACTGGCAGCAGGAAGGAATAATTTACAGATCTGGCTAAAACTAAAAAGCAAAATGACCAGCAGAGTCAAACATGGGGGAATATGGAGCAGTCCTATCATGGGAACCCAAGAAGCCAGACCCTTTAATCCAAATCCAACATTTTTAGAAGGGGAACAGAAGAACTTATGCCATCAAACCAGGAATGTGTGAGATTTCTGACACATTTCTGACACTGTCCTGACAGTGGGAAAGGCTTCCACAACTTCCACTCACTGGCTTTAAGGAAAACATTGTTGTAATTGGTAGGACTCGGTTCAAAATTAAGACAGGTACATTTATGGGTTGAGAGGGGATGTCACCTACAAAATGAGATGGCTCCCCCCAAAATATATCATGACCCAGGGTCTTGATTTACTATAAAAATTTTCTAGAGGAGTATCAATGAAATAGTGAAAAAGAGCAAATACCTCTAAATGGCCATGAGTTTTTTATCCCCAATGCTTATTTTTACTCATACATATTCTCCCATTGAAATCCATTCCTTCTTTTCATTTAATTTATGATTTTCACTTGAAAATAAAGTAAAAAAACCCACAAACCAACCTCTGCAACATATCATCTATATCATCATCTATTGCTAGTGAAGATTTTAGTTAAAAAAAAATCAAAGCAGTTTTGTGGGGACTGGAATGACTCTGGAATAACACTGACTCCTGTGTTTATATCTTGGGGTTTAATGATACATTTCCAAGGCATCCTCATAGACCTTCAGCTCATCCAAGTGTCCTGCTACTAATTAAGATGTTAATGAAGACCCAGAGCCAACCACAGAGTTCTCGTGCAGCTCCAGCTCCAGCCTTTGGCTGCGGTTTGGAAGGGCCAGCGGAGCTCTGGTCCCCAGATGAAGATGTGGTGGGTTGGAAGAGACAGAGGGAACAAACCACAACGATCAATGAGGATGTTTTCTGGGCAGAGAAATCTATTAGTGCTCAGAGCTGCTCAAGGGTTGCCATAGAGATTCCCTGGGATTGCTTGTGTGAAGTAAACACAAAATATTCCTGCCCTGTCGGAGACAAAGCCCAGGAAGAGCTCAGTCGCTCCCTGTTGCCTTCAGTGAGTTCACAGGNCCATTCCACTGAGGGATCACTCTCTCTGGGAAAAACCTCTTCCCAACATCCAGCCTAAACCTCCCCTGGTGCAGCTTAAGGCCATGTCCTCTTGTTCTGGTGTCGTCAGCCTGAGAGAAGAGATTCACACCCACCCGACTGCAACCTCCCCTCAGGGAGTTGTAACCAGCACTGAGGTCACCTCTGAGCCTCCTCTTCTCCAGGATGAGCAACCCCAGTTCCCGTAGCCACAGTTGTGGATGATGCCTTGAGAGCAGCCCTTGGTGGCTCATTTCTTGTCACATTTCATGAGGCCTTTCAAGTGTCCCGGACGGTTCACCCCAAAGAATCTGAGGAGATGGGCCTCAGCTGATCAAGCTCCTCATTTCCAGCCTAATCAACCCAGGGACTCCAAATCCAGGAGGGTATTAGAAGAAAAGGTCTGTCTGTCCCCACAGAGGCTCTCCAAGCAGACAGTGGGACGATGTCTGATGTAGGGCTGTGTCATTTTTGCAGTGAACAAGCTGCCTCCTCACTTTGGTTTTTGCTCGCCAGCCACCACACGCTGGGGTAGGACACTGAGCTCAGCTTGTTTCCTCAGAGAAGAATGTAATGCCAAACTGTTTCCCTCTCAGACATAAATTTAAATCAAGTGAGCTGCTCTGTCACCCGAATAAAAAGCGTGGCTTTGACATTTTTTCAATCTTTTCCCAAACTCTTTCAACATTTAAGCAGACAGCTCATCAATGACATATTGCATAAATGCTTCACTGTTAGCAGCTATTTTTCATGATGAATCTTTAAAGTGCCAGACTATCTGATAAGTTAAATTTTGATTTTCTTTACATGACAAATGGTTAATAGTTGTCTTAGAGTCTTTCTGCACTCTGATTTTTATCTCTGTTTTATTACAGCAATAATAACATCTAATAGACTCTCTCATATCTATCTTGTTCTTTCTTAAGGTCAAAATTATCTCCAGAGCTAAAAGCAGCAAGAAACTTCTTCCTTTCTTCCTCTCAGTGCTCTAAAGTAATAAATTACCATTTACAGGCAAATAATAGCAAATTAGGAAATCTCAGTGTGATGTACATATACTTCAATATGTGCTTGGTAATCAGAAACCCAAGTATTGGTATGTCATTACCACAACGAATTTTCAGTGTTGCCAGTTAATTAGATGCTATTACATCAGGCTATTTAATCGCCTTCCTTGCCAATAATCTATGAAGAAGAAAAAAAAATGTTCATTCCTCTTCTTGTCTTTGGGCAGATTTTGCTGGTTTGTGTTTAATTGGATTTGTTCTTGGGAGTTTCACCCCCTGGTCACTTCAGCTGCCTTCTCCAAAGGCACAGATGGTTTTTAGGGAGAGGAGGAGCAGCAAGAAGGTGTCCTGCTCTTCCCAAGGTGCCATTCCAGGTGTGGGGATGGGATGGGGATTGCTGAGCTCCACCACGGCTCTCACAGCCCAAAGACAGGGAAACTTCCTTAGTGGAAATTTTTGGCCAAAGCCTCCAAAGGTTAGAGCAGAGTAAGGTAAAAAAAACCCTTATGGATTCTGGATGTCCTTTAAATGCATTTTAACGTGTTCAACCAAAGCATGCATGGTCTAAAATTAGGGAAAAAAAACATGGATTACTTGCTCAAGGTTGAATAAAGTGCAGCTGCTGCACTTTGAAGATGCAGGACTGGAGGATTCCTCACTCAGCTTTGCTGGGGAATGAGCATCTCATCCAATGAATCCCTGTTCTCCAGAAAGGAATGTAATTCATGGCAGCACATTAATTATGCTGTAGGTTGGCATCCCTACAGTTGATCCTATTGTCCTCTTTTCCCTTAGAAAAATAGACATCTCCTGTTACCAACCTTTGTCAGCACAAAAATGAACGTGCTCAGCAATGGCACCCTTAGATCCTTATTTTCTGACAGAGATCCCTGAGGTTACCCTCTGTTCTTCCCAAAATAAAGCCACCCTTAAAGTTCAGAGGAGATTTCAGCATTTCAATAGGGGCAAAGGAAGTGCCCTGAGGGTGGTGATGGCAAGATGAGCCCAGCAGTGACAGAGCCACTCCTGGAGTCACCTGGATGATCAGCATTTTCCAGGCTTGCTGGGTGTGATTTAGGGCTGTGCAAGACTTATGGCTCTTGGTGGCCTCCTCACACCATTTTTTTTTGTATATGCAGATCCCTTGAGGTGGAGTGCCTTGTCAGGGAATGGCTAAATCATAAAGAAAGAGCTTTTTTCCTGCAGCCAAGAAGCTGTTCCTTTCTTGCAGCTCATCCTTTCAATAAAAGGGGATGATGGTCTGTGCAAGCAGGATACTGGCTCTCCATCCCTCCTGCTCGGAGGCAAATGCCAAACACTAAATGAGTTGGTCCCATCCTGCACAATAAATGAAAGGGAAGAGGGTGATTTTCCAAGCTCCACGTAGAGCTCTGCTGACTTCCAGACTCGTCCCAGGTCACCAAGGCAGGAATGTGTTCGATTATGTAGAAAAAAGATAAGAAAAATGGCTGTGAAAGCCCAAAACAAAGGTAAATCTGAGCTTGTTCTGGTTTTTTTCTTCCCTAAAAAAATACTTTGGGTGTGGAGATGAGCTGCAAGGAGCAGGACAGAGCCACGTCAGGCAGCTGCACTGCAGCAAAACATCTCCATCCCCACAGCTGGGTAGAGGTGCAGAGCACAGCCATGGAATCATGGAATCATGGAATCCTGGGACCACAGAATGATTTGGGTGGGAGGGACCTTAAAGAATATCCAATGCCATCCCCTGTCGTGGGCAGGGACACCTTCCACTGCCCCAGGTGGCTCCAAGCCCTGTCCAACCTGGCCTTGGGCACTTCCAGGGATGGAGCAGCCCCAGCTCTGGACAACCAGTGCTCAGGACTTGGGTTTGATCCTCACAGTCCCTGGACAGGAGTCATTCCCAGCACTAATGGCCAAAGGCATTAAAGCTCTGCTCCTTGGGCAGTTCTGGAGAGAGCTGGATGCTCTTGGAGTTGAATAAATGTTTTCCAAGAGGTTGTTGTGGCTGAAATCATGGCCAAGTGTGAAACAGGGCAAATGTCATGTTGCACTGGAACTCCTGGTGCCTCCTGGAGTCCCTCCAGGACCGGGGGGACATCCAGTCCACACCTGGGCTCCCTCCCATCAGACAGTGCACAGGACAGAGTGCAGGAGAAAATAAATCTCTGACACTTTCCTTAGAAATTTTAATGTTTTCTGGGAGACACTCGACACAGACATGCAAGATCTAAGCAACACAGAAACCAGCAGCATCCCAAAGGAGCCCAAGTGTTTAAACAGCTGTAAAAAATAGGATGCATTAAACTTTTCACCTCGGACAAAAACTGACTGGAGTGTCTTTGATCTCCTTGAATCAGCCAGAAACCATCCAGAGTCCTGGTATTCCACCAGCAGAGCTCCAGGCTCAGATCACTTTTCCCCACAGGCTCAGGGATGCAAAACACAGGAATGGGTATCGTGGGGGTGATGGTGCCAAACTACCCTATTTAAAGTTAGTAATGACCTGGTTGTGGTATTTAACAGGGAAATATTAGAAAGAATCCATATACTGATTTATTATGATGATTATCATCTCAGGTTTGAATGCACAAGGCATTGCATGGACACTCTTGCCACGTTTTCAAGCTGCCACAGCATTTGGAGGAAACCACAAGGTACAAGTCACACATGAATAACTCCACAGATGACCTTTCCTACGCATCACATTTACATATTTTCAGATAAAATTACCTTTTCCTTTTTTTTTTTTTACAGGAAATTTAGAAAAAAATCCCCACATTTGGAGTATTTCATCAGCTGAGTGTTGCCTCCCTAAGTCAATTAACTGAGGCACAAGGAGTGGTGCTGCTGCCCTGCCTTGCAGTGATTTCCCAGGACTCTTCTGGAAATGAGCTGACACGTCCCAAGAGATTATTCCCTGCTAAAGTCATTTTAAATAACTATATTAAAAAGCCAGTAGAAGCTACAAGCAGGGCCTGATTCCGTCTTCCATCAGCGGCCCTTCGTGTCTCTGGAAATCTGAAATAAAATGTACTTGAAGTCTGTATTAAAATTGCCAGAGTAGTTGCCTTCAAGGAAATGTGATTTGGGAGAGGAAAGCCCAGGAATGCCTCGTGTTTGGCTCCACGGGGAAGAGCAGAGATTTGGGGAATAATATCCTCCCTCCTCCCCACAGGCCCTGCACACACATCCAACCCAAAGCACGGGATTATCTTTGTATTAATCAAAGGCAACTTGATTAAATCTGTAGCTTTACAAAGAAGGGGGAATTAACCAACTGAAAACATTCATTTCAAGACAAAAAAACTTGACAATACTGGAAGGTGGGGAACAAAGGCCTTCCCGAGCGTTCCCATCCGCGCTCGAGAACAAACACGCTGAGGGCACGGGTGGGTTTGATCCCAGAAAAGCATTAAAATGACTCTTTTTAAACACAAAGTTAAACATCAGGTGTCAAAACAGGGGCATTGGTGGTTTGGAGCATTTGGTTATGACTTTGCCCTTCGAAAGGAAGTTTTTTTCATTCCCGACCCGACGCCGTTGCGAAAGGACCTTTTGCCGAGGGCGTTCCTCAAAAGATCCAGTTCTTCATTCCTGCCCACCTTGGCCAAGCAGCTCTTCAGCAGGACGAGGCAATGATCAGACAGCTGGCAAGTCCAAGAAAAAGCGTTGTTGCTCTGGAGATGAAAAAAACAAACACGGCAAAAGAGAAGGAGGGGTAAAGCGACGGGTCGGTGCATTTGCAGTTGTTCGCTGTGAAAAGCGAAGTAGAAACACAAAAACAGTTCAGTGTTTACGACAAGGATGAGCTGTGATTCGAGCTGTTATTTGCTAAGGAGTTCTCGTCTTGAAAATTAGGTTTTTTTCCTTGTTTTCTAGAAAACTTCATTGCATTTCTGGTCTAAAATAGTGATAAAACACTGATTCAGTGCAGGGTGTGAGGGGAATTGTTGGCTGTGATGGTGACCAGCGGTGACATGTGACACAGTTTCCCTGGCATAGCATCCGTGTTTATTGCTATAAAATGAGATTTTTTTTTTGCAGTGAAGAATGAAATAGAGTCGTGTTATAACTTGTGTGAAGTGATGCAACTTAAATGACAGGTGAGGGAAAACAAAAACAGCTATAAAGCAGAAATTTGGGAGAGGGAGCTTTCTAGCAGCTATCAGTAGTTATGGAAATAGTAAAGTTTAATAAATGTAATAGGAATTTTCAAAAATCTGGGTAAAAATCTATCAGGTTTCTGGACACATTCTCATAGGATAAAAATGCAAACTACGTAAAAAGTTTTACAGATTTAAATTCCATTTG
Organism: Pitta sordida; assembly: GCA_013390025.1. NCBI lineage: Eukaryota > Metazoa > Chordata > Aves > Passeriformes > Pittidae > Pitta > Pitta sordida. The sequence continues at coordinate 13,206 of WEKX01012280.1, read as the reverse complement.
AATTAACGTTGAATTATAAACTAACAACGTTTCCTGGCATCTCAATTGGAGCTGCTGGTAAAATTGCCATTAGTTTCACTGAGATTAATTCAGAATTCCATTGCTTTTATTTAATATTGTTTAGTACTTTACTTTTTGTTTGTCTCATGACTGTCCACAAGCAAGAGGAAGTCCCACCACCTTCTGCCACTGACAAGGGCTTTTCCCAGACTGAATTTTCTCTCCAACAAGAAAAAACAGGTTTTTTTAAATTTTTTTTTTTAAAAAAAAACAGGCACAGAGAAATTAAATTCCTCTTTGAGTTTTCAGCTGCTACCTCACTTGAATTACCTTCCTGGAGAAATGCCTCTGATCTTGAAATTGAATAAATAAATTCAAGAAATTGAAATAATTAAACTCATTTTATCTGTGATATCATTGCCATAAATAATTTATTCTCTACCTACACACTAACAGTGACTAAAAAAATCAGTTTATAAACTAGCCAATCATAAGTTAAATTAATATATTTCTCTAATTGTACCTATTTGATATAGGCAAGGAATTTAGATCAAATCAAGTTATTTATGCTTTTCTGTCTTCCAGACAATATTTCAGCTCCCCACACTCCGCATTAAATATGCACTGGATTCCTCTCATGATTATTTTAGAGGTTTGCATATCTTATTAATAACTAAAGCAAAAAATTGGGTTATACCCCAGGGAAATTAGGTAATGATAATTAACCAATAGCTTCAGTACAAGGAACTTCTTTCATTTGATAAGAAAACCACAACAAAGAAGCCACCAAACAAACAAAACCAATTTAAATTCATTAGAAATCAATGAGAAATGAAGCCTCTCAACATGGAGTAAGGAGGGAACAAGACTTACCATGGAAGGGCCAAGTGGGAAACCCGAGCACACCAATGTCGCTGAGATCCAAAGAACCAAAACAAACTTTAACCTGCATAGGCTTCAAAGAAAAGAGGAGATTAATTAAAATATGACCCATCATCCAGCAAAATTTGATAAATACAGAGCAAAACCCACAAAGCAGCATCTTTTCCCCACAAACCAAGCCACCAGCAGTGTCTTTACCAGCTCATTTTTTACCCGGAGCGCGCGTGTTATGCACATGTACGACCAAATTCCTCGCACATCCTTTCCCTTCTTTCTTAGATGATCGTTTTATACCAGAGTTCAGGAGTGAAAATGTCACCCGAGCACGTTTTATGGTGACTAATTGGCCCTTGCTTGGCCTTTTCTTCTTGTTAAATGGGAAAATGGCAAGAGCAGCCGTTGGGCTGCCATCGCAGAGCCGCCGAGTGACTTCACGTCAAGTGTCCCGTTAAATGTCTCTCCAGTGGGTTTGTTGGGACGTCTGGATCATCACAGCAAAGCTGCTCAAAGGTCTAAGGATTTCAAAACTGTCTTTCAAGGAGTTTGTTACCACTTGCAATAGATCAGGGTAAGACCTTGCAAAGCCTGGCAGCTAAAAGTGCACTTTTTAAGTAGAAAGTTCCTCAAAGAATCTTATTACACTCAGAGCAGCCACAATACAGAACAATGTGTATATTAATATTTCTGTTTCTCCTCTCTCTCTTTCTTTTTTACATGCACAGGTTTCCATACACCCAATTTTTAAGTGTTTTTCTTAGAATTAAAGCCCTTTGCACATTAATTTCTTCTGTTACATGCAGACACATCTCAGCCCACGTTGCTTATTCAATCAAATCTTCTTCAGGATTAATAAATGGTGTTAATCTCCAGCGCGGCAAATGCTGGATGTCTAAGAGCATCATTTTTTACTGCCACAAATTTAATTGTGCCACATTTTGGGAGGTTGTGTGGTTTATCTCCTGCTGTAGGTGCATTTCATTCCAGGAGGCAGAGGGCTGTGAGATTTTCAGGGAAGACTGGGAGAAATCCAGAGGCTTGTGAGAGCCTGTAACACTTTTTACAGGAAAATTCACGATGTGATCTCCCCGAGGTGCTGATCCAGTGGTTGACACCATCCAAGGACTCTCAAATGACTTTTAAAAGGACGTGCTTGTCATTGCTGGTTCCAGGATTCTCCAGGGCTGTGGAAATAAGGGATGAAACCAGCCTCATTTAAACCCTGCAGTGAGCAACCCCTTTATGAAATCCAGCAGGCAAACATTTCACTATTCACATTTCACATGTTCAGTCTGTGCCCTCTCATTCAGAGAGAAAATCCTCTGGTTTGAATTGAACCTCCTGCTCAATTCAAACCCACCCTACAGGTCCTCCAGCTCCAAGGATAAGAGGATTAGTCCATGTTTCTGCTGCAAGGAAAAGCACTTGGGTCAGGTTCTGCTTCAGCTTAGTTTAGTGTCAGCTTTCACTGTATCTGCATTTAGTTGAACTCCATTTTAATCCCAAATTAACCTTCACACAACTGTTTTTGTGGAAGGAGAGGGACGAGAACAGGCTTGTAATTAAAGTTCAGGATGTCCAGGTTCGGCCTTAGATTCTCCAGGTAAACTTTAGTGTGTTGGGGGTTTTTTTAAATAATGAATTGTTTGATGCCCTGGTGACCTCCAGCCGTGCCTGGTCAGCACCTCCCGTGCTCAGCTTTATCACATCCCTCTAAAAGAGAGGATTTGGCCACATTTCTGACTCCCAAGCTTTGGATAGGAATGATGCACAGAGAGGTGGTGAGGGGACAACAAAGCAAGGCCACCAAGCAGCTTCCAGGGGAATCCCAGGGGTTGGCCATGACAGCCCAGACAGGATGAAGCTTTGCAGAGCCTGGAGCAAAGCAGCAGGTTATGGAAACTTCAATAACATGGGAAAAGAGCTCTTGTGTGACTTCCTAAGGAAGGGAAAGAGATGATCAAACCCACTCTTCAGGGACGTGGCACACAGGGCATGGGAAAGGGGAAGAGGCTCATTCAGCAGCAAATCTCTCGTGCACTTTGCAAAGCCAGCTCCACCTGCTGTGAACACTGGAGGAAAATAGTGGTTAACCCAAGGGATTGCAGGGATTTCACCCATGGTTTTATAATAAATGCTCATAGAATTAGCAAAATACTTCAGTGTGTGTTGTGTTTCCAGTTCTGCCCAACAGCCCCCCACACCATGTGGGTCCATAGGAGCTCTGGCTCTTAGAGAAGACAGGAAAGGCATGTTTGAGTTTTTCCCCCCAAAAAAATCCAAGAGAAGATTCCATCTTTGATCACCTGAGCAACCACATGAAAGAACCATAGAAGCATGGAATACTTTAGGTTGGAAAAGACTCCCAAGACCATTGAGTTCCCAGCACTGCCAAGGCCACCACTAACCCATGTCCCCAAGGGCCACATCCACATGGGCTTTAAATCCCTACAGGGATGGGGATTTCACCACTGCCCTGGGGCTGGACAATCCTTTTGGGGAAGAAATTTTCCCTAATGTGCAACCTAAACCTCTCTGGGGATGCAAAAGGCACTTAGGCAAGAAAGAGGTATTGGGACATCCCCACCCCAGAACTGGACTCAAGGGATTTGCCCTTCTCCAGACTGAGGATTCAAACCCTCACATTTACTCCTCACTCCCTTGAGTTTATTTTTTCTGACAATTCAGGATGTCATTTAACACACCACCGCTGTGATTTGCATGCATGGAGTGTACACGGAGATTTATACACATTCCAGATATTCCCACTTCAGGTTTGGAGGAATCAGGTTGAACAGAACAAGTGGCCATTGACATTTCTGCCTTGTCTGTCTGCAGAGCACCCAGGCAGAGGCTCTGCTCCCAGGTAAGGTTGCCTGGCAGGTATCACAGGTCACATGAATCATTAAGAACCATAATAAAAACTCCCAGCATCCATAAAATCTGCATGTTAGGAGAATAAATTAGCAGCAATATTTTCCACTTGCCTGAAAAGTCGATGGCATCACCTCTTCCCTCCTGCCTGTCCTGTTAAAGGAACAGAGGATTGAACACTGCTGCTGCTTTCATCTGGTTTTCCCACAGAAAAAAACCTATGAAGCAACACAAAATCAGCTGATGAGCCTTTCAAACCTTGCAACTTCATGAGCTTAATGGCCTGTAATCATTAGAACATGGTATTTCCTTCCCCCACCACGCTAGTCAAAGTGAAATGTTTAAATCAACTTTGCTTTCATCAAACTGATGGACACACCACTACCTGTCTCCATGACATTGTAAAACCACAGCAGGTTCACTCTCTGGATGAAGGCAAGGTGTGGAATCTTGTTGTTCCTCTCTGGGATGCTCCCACTGAAACCTCAGCATGGCTTTTCTGGAGAAAGCTTCCAGGATGTTTTGTCTCCAAGCTCCAGGGTTTTTTTGTTGTTTCCAAGAGCATCAAGAAACCAAGGAGCCAGGATTGTTTGCTTTGAGACCATTGCAAGGTGCAAGATGGAAACTAATCATCTCACAGATTTCCTGTGAGATGTTTCTGACTCAGTGATAATGGAAAATCTCAGCACGACACGAAGCCAGAAGAAAAGCAGAAGTCAGGAAGCGGGTTTACTCCTTTGGTCATTATTGCTAAATATTGTCACTGCCAGCAAGGGGACACAGCCAAACCTTCACTTGCACCACTGAGATCTCGTCTGCAGAGGCACAAAGGAGCTGAAGAGATGCTGTAGATGCTGTGCATTCCCCTGCCATGATTGTCTCTGATCCCCTTAAAATTGGTTATGATGTGACTGCCCCATCCCTAGAATGTCCAAGGCCAGGTTGGATGGGGCTTGGAACAACCTGAGATAGTGGAAGGTGTCCCTGCCCAGGGCAGGGGGTTGGGACTGGTGGGCTGGGGTCTGTCCCCTGTGTCATTCCCTTGGCTCCTGTGCCACCCAGGCGTGTGCACCAAGTGCTCTTGTGGAGGACACAACAGCCTCACCAAAGGTCAGCTGCACATTTTCCCAGCCCGTGGAGGCCTGTGTTGGACGCTGTGGATAAACAGCTCCGTGTCCCTGTTTCAGCTTCAGGAGTTCTCCAGAAGGAGAGACAGGTTTATTGAATTTCCTTTTGGCTGCCAAGGCTGCTGCCTGCAGAGCGGAGTCCTGTCACACTGCTCGGGCCCCTTGCAGGCAGGGACAGCTCCTACACTGAGCCCTGGCTCAGAGCCCTGGCTTGAAAGATGCAGGGCTCCTTTATAAAGCCTGGTTTTGATGCAATTCCACTCAGCCATCACTCCCCCCTAAGCCTGCAGGAGCATCCAGCAATGCACCTTCTGACACACGGGTTTGATCTCTGAGAGAAGGGGAATCAAAAGGCACTAAAGTCAGAGGAGGCACTGCCAGTCCTGCCTCCCCCTCCCCAGCGGGGCCCTGGATTTCTGCATGGATGCACAGCAGGCAGGAGGGGAGCAGGGAGGGGGTTGAGGGGGGTCAGGCTGTGAAAGGAACAGCATCCAAGATTTGTGGGAACCTCAGGATCCTGACTGAAACTCAGTTTCCAGATACTTCTGCCTCATCCTCACCGTGCACAGTCACTGTCACGGCAAAGGGCCGGAGCTGCAGCCGGATCTTCCCAAGCCAGGGGCACAAATGAGCTCCAAAGTCACGTTTTTGATCCTGCCTCACACAGGAATTGTCAGCTCTGTCACAGTCACCACCCTCAAGATTTGAAACTCTAAATCATCCTCTCTAATTATATCCATTCCTTTTCCTGGTCCCAGGGACGGTGTGGGCAGAGCCAGCGTGAGCTTCCTTATCCCACTCCCAGCTCGGGGCAGAGCTGCTCCTGTCAAAAGCTGGCGATGGGAAGTGATGCCAAACGTCATCCTCTCCTACATCCTGCAGCAAATGGCACCTCACAGCCCCTCTGCCAAGCCACAAACATCCGCATGACTTCTGCTGATGTCACCACGAGCCTGTGCGGAATGGCAAGAACAACGTTTTTGGCCAAAAAACAAAAATCAAGATTTAAACGTGGCAAGGAAACATTTCTGATTTATAGATCACCGGTGTTTTCTTCAGGTTCCTTCAGGGAAAACAATCTGCACCAAGTACAACATGAATAACAAGGTGTCCTTGTTCTCTCTGCACCACCACCAAGTGTTAAAGCCATTTGATCATTTATCTGGAGGGGAAAATAAAAAATCAACAGAAAAAAAGGAGCAGAGCAGACAAAAATCGCTCAAACCGTCAAGGGGAGGCTCGGTGGTGGTAATTAACATTTTTGTTATGCTGATTTGTGCGTGCCAACGTAATTTATGCACTCAGAAAGTTCTCAAATAGATCCTACAGGAAGTTGTTGCCTAAGAAAAGACGCCACTGCTGAGCTAAAAAAGACACCTGTCAAAGCCAAAACCCAGTTCCTGCTCAGATGCAACGAAGATCCCGATGATCTGAGAAAGTCTGAATGGTTGCTGAAGTAGAAGCCAGAAAGAGAAAAGAGCCCAGATAGACAAGAAAAGGCAAAATTTTTTTGAGGAGAGTGAGGAGAAAAGGATGTAGAAAAGCCTGATGTGACTTTAGAAGAAGAGATCAAACTTTAAAGGGATCAGACTTTAAAGGAGGCAAGGAAAGATAACGTAAATATTATAAATAGCAAGGACTAGAGAGGAAGAGCTGGGTGACTTTGAAGGGCACACTTTTTATATATGTTATTGCACGGTATGTCAATGTTCTCCCATGGATGAGGCTGAGGGAGACAAGGAAAATGTACCTAATATTTCCTGTTGTGCTAAGAAGCCAACAGAATATTCCATCTCCAGCAGGTTTGTGTATCTTCACCTACAGAATCTCAGTGCAAACCCATTTTTTCCTGCTCTCTCAGTCCTTGGGATGTCACAGCAACAGCGCTGTGTCAACTGGGAATGGAAAGCAGGGAGGGACAAAGGGCAAAAGCCTGGCCTGGCAGCACAGATATCCCAAGGAATTATGTTGGGAGGCAGAAGGTGGGACACAAACCCACGGACCCACAAAAACTGCAAGGTCGGGGAGGGCCACAGGAGCTGCCAAACGCTCCTCAGGGGACTCAGCATCAACAGGCTGGACAGAAAGGGGTGAAGGGCTCCCACCTGAGCAGGAATTTATGCAATCCAGAGTGTCCTTCAGGGTGGAAAACAGGTCAGCTGGATGCAAAACATCTGTCGGCAGGCTCGGTGCCTCTACAAACAGTCCTGATCAGCTGGGTTGGAAGAAAAGCTACCTCTCATTTGGCACAGAATTAGGAGAAAATCTCCAAATCACAACTCAGGGGTGACTCAATTTCCTTCTGAACAGGCAACATTTGCGAGGGAGAAATCTCAGCTGTTCCGCGGATTAGCTCTCGGCGTTTCTGGAGAAGGGAAAGATGCCACTTCCTATTTGTGACACGAGACCTAAAGTACCTTTAGGAAATAAGTGGCTACATCTGGAACAGCACTCGTCATTTGGAGGAGGTGAGAGGACACACCTTTTTTCTCCAAAATGCAGAGCGTTTTCCATCTGTCCTTCAGGCTCTTTCAGCTCACTGTTATTTTCTCCCTCCTTGTCTTGCCACTTAAACAAACAAGGATGTTGCATCCTCTTAAAAGGAGACATTCCCTCCTGCAAAAGCCTTTTGAAAGGAAGGACCTTCTCCATAATGACCTACTGAAGAGAAAACAAACAGGCACTGAGCCCTCGAGCATCTTCACTTCGTGCTTTAACTTGCTGGTGGGAAGATAAAATCAAATCAAGATCCTGCCTTGCTCTGAAAATGCCAGGTCTGGGATGATTTCTTGGCGACTATCGTTGCGTATAAAGGTCCTCAAGCAGGAGAGGTTACGTAGCTGTCAAACCATCGGAGCCCAGGCTGACAGTGCCTTTTGTCTGAGCACAAGGACCACGGAGCCTGATTTCCCCTTCTGTTCTCTCCTCCTTAGAAAAGGCTTCAGCCAAAAATATCACACACCGAAAGACAGAAGTTGTTTCAGTTCCCTCACTGAAAGCCTGTTGCAGCTGACTGCATTTCTCTTGCTCTGTCCGAAGATTTTATTTGTCCCAAATTATGTTGTAGTGTGTGATATAACTCAAGGACTCGTGACTGGAAAGGGACTTTTAACAAGGGCATGAAACGTCAGAACAAGGGAGAATGGCTTTAAGCTTAAAGAGAGGAGGTTTGTATGGGATATGGGGAATAAATTGTTCCCTGTGAGGGTGGGCAGGCCCTGGCACAGGGTACCCAGAGAAGCTGTGGCTGCCCCTGGATCCCTGGAAGTGTCCAAGGCCAGGTTGGAGCACCCTGGGACGGTGGAAGGTGTCCCTGCCCATGGCAGGAGGTGGACTTGGATCTTTATGGTCCCTTCCAACTCAAACCATGCTGTGATTCTACGATTCTGTGATATTTAGCTCCCTTGTTCTTTTAGCACTTGCATCGACACCTAATTTGCAAACCTCATCTCTCCCCCATCTGAATTCCCCTTTTAGCATCAGGGTCTTCAGGGTTCTTACCCCTCCCCACAGCTGCCAACTTTGGAGGTAATTAACTGCTACTTCTTAATCAAGAGTACAGATTAGTAGGAATAAACACAAAATCCAATATTAGAAAGCTCCTATAACCTCGGTCTCCCAGAACTAGGAAAAGGCCACAGATGTGAGGATCAGGGTTGCTCCCCATGGCCGGGACAGTGGATATTGTGCAGCATCTCCCCACGGAGTTTCACTGCTCTGAAGGCAGAGCACATGAAAAGGCCCAGCTCTCCATTCAGCCTGGCACTGCACTGACTGCCAGAAGCAAACATGTAGTGCTCAAACAAACCCCGGGAATCTTTCTTCCTTCCAAAGCACCTGCCTGCTGACAGCCCCTGCTTTCATTTGAGCCGTGAAGGGTCACGCTTTCAAACCCAATTCCCGGCTCACGAGTACACCGGAAAAAAAGTTACATGATGGAGTTCAAGATTGCACTTCCCAACAAAGGCTGAGCGTGAGGGCCCAGCTGTGAGGGGGGAAGAGTGACAGGGCACTGCTTTCAAAGGCCTGAGGGACTCCTTTGAAAGCCAGAGGCACTGGGAGCTGGAGGACTGGGCTGTGAGGGGCACACCTGAGCTAACACTCACCTGAGCTAACACTCACCTGAGCTAACACTCACCCCTAAATCCTGCTGGGACTCACTTGGGCCTGTCCCAGCAGGATTTACGGATGTGCCCCAGGGACAAGGTGATGCTTCTCCTGGTGCCTCATAAGCACCGTCTGCCCAGGGCTCCTGCCTTTCCTCGCCCCCCCAGGAGATGCTCCAAAGCAGCACAAGGAATTATGAATGAGCAGCTCAGGAAGTGCAGCTCCCACAGCTCCCAGTCTCTTCACCGCAGCAGGAACTACACGACCACATTACATCCAAGAGATCCCTTGAAACTCAAATAACCCTCCAGTTCTCTGCCTTGCCAAGCTCCATAACATCAGCCCTGCCTGAGCCAACAGGACAGGAGCTAAAAATACCCTGATCCAACCCATGGCAGGCCTCTGATGTGAGGGCAGAGGCTCTTAACATGTGCTCTGAAAGTGCTGCCATGGCCTCGGGCCACGTCTGCACCAGCTCTGTGCTGATAACTACCCATCAAACACCAACAGGATCATCCCAAAGTTTTCCCATTCCCCTGGAAGGATTCACAGTTCAGCCCTGCTGTGGTTTCTTGGTGCATCTCAGTCGGAGCTCTCAGTGCCAAGCTCTGCTCCTAACAGATTCACAGATTCACAGAATACTGAGTTGGAAGGGACCCACAAGGATCATCTAAGCCACATCAAATGGCTTTGCAGTCCCTGTAGCTCAGGAGCTGTGGACTGGCTGTTTCTGATCCAGGTGTCAGGGATGGGAAACACAGATGCTGGGAGGTTTGCACTTCCCAGAGCTATTTCCTAACCTAGAACCTCTCCCCAAACCCCACTGGCACATTTGGGGTGGTGCAGCACAAACAGGGGCTGGGGAGGGATTGTGAAGAGGAGCACGTTGTGCTCATGTTCCTCCTGTGTTCATTCCCATTTTCCACAAGAATGGATGCAGAAGCTATGAGGGTTTTTTCTGCTGCATAAAGTGATGGTTTTTTAGAATCCCAGAATGGTTTGGGTTGGAAGGGACCTTAAAGATGATATTTTTCTACCTCCTGCCATGGGCAGGGACACCTCCCACTATCCCAGGCTGCTCCAACCTGGCCTTGGACACTTCCATGGATCCAGGGGCAGCCACAGCTTCTCTGGGCACCCTGTGCCAGGACCTCCCTGCCAGGAATTTCTTCCCCATATCCAATCTAAACCTCCTGTCTTTCAGTTTGAAGCCATTCCCCTTTGTCCTATTATTACCTTTCCTAGTAAAAATTCCCTCTCCAACTCTCTTGGAGCCCCTTTAGGTACTGACAGGCCACAATAAGCTCATCCCAGAGATTTCTCCAGGGTGAGAAACCCTTCCTAATTTCAGCCAGGTGAGCTTTTGTCTCTTGTCCCACTAACATTTCTCTTCAGGGAGAGGCAGCTCCTGTTCCCCTGCCCATCCCTGCCCCTGACAGGAGTTTTCCTGTGTCTTCCCGGAATCCATCACCCCCTCAATCCTTGCCAGCAAAATATGCCTGAGCTACCTGTCCTAGGAATTCAAATAATCTTTATTCCGGACAACAGCATCCCCAGGTCTGACCTTAACTTGGAGGGGAAACATCCCAAACTCATCCCTGCTTTTCCTGGCTGCAGGCTCTCCGGCAGGGAGGGAAGGTGGCCAGGCAAGCCCTGCACCCTTCTGGGGATGGAGATGTTCCAGTTGCCTGGGAAACTGCTCCATGGGAGCACTGGAATGGATTCTGTGTGTTTGCCATCATCACCTTGTCTGTGAGCAGCGTCGGGAGAAAATCCGGACGCGGGACAAACCTGGGCTGGAACCAAATAATTCCCAAATATTTGGGGAATCAAATAACTCTCTTTTCACAGAGATAAAGGCAAGAGAAAGGGGCTCGTGGTCTGACACCAACAACATCTCCCCTGAAAGAGCAAAGATGGGTCACAGTCAGAGCATTCAACATCTCATTCCTCAGCCTCACAAGGTTCAGTTCCATTGGGATATGACCAGCACAGGAAAGAATCTGAGGAGAGACAAAGGATCTATAACAGGGTTATCCAAGGGCTGAGAGGATTTTAGACTCAATATTTGGAAATCTGGATTTTCTTTTAACCTCTTTGAAGAAGGGATACGTTCAATACCTGCAGCAGGAGCACTGGTAGCCACCAGGTAGCCACAGATGGAATCTGGGGTACAGTTTCTAGTTGAAATTCAGGATTCCTCCAGGAAGTTGGAGCTCTGCCACATTCTGTCCCAAGGTTTTCTCTGGCACAATAGCGACACTGCACTTAAAACCCCACAGATTTTATGGGGAGGAAATTCCAGTAAGGACTGGAAAAATGCTGGTTTGGGGGAAATCGGGGTTAATAGGCAGCAGGAAGGGGTAAGAATTTAAGGTTAGTTGGCATTTTATTGTGAAATAACAAAGCAACAAGCCAAATCAGCACAGATTCCTGCAATGGTTTGGGTTAGAAGGGACCTTAAAGACCATCTCTTTCTAAGAAACCCTTCCATGGAAATATGGTGGGGATATTAGAGCAGGTTTTGAGGGGAAAGATCCATAAAGAAGAGCAGAATATTGCTTCAAACTTCCTATTTCTGGTGGCAGTTCAAGCAAGGAACCCAATGCAATTTCACTGCTTGTTTACCTTCAATCAAAGAACAACACTGTGCTTTCATTTCTCCTGTGGGTGTAGTCAGCCCTTAAGTTAAAATCCAGCCTTAATATCTTCTACTCATCATTTAGGTCAGAGGCAGAGAAGCAACACAGGAAATGGAGAGAAATTTCTTTGCAATAGATGCTAAAAAAACCTCCATCCTGTGCTGGAGCCCCTTTCAGAGCCTAAAGTGTCACTGCTTCTCCTTTTATTTTATTTTTTTTAATTTAAATTTTATTTAGTGCCTCAGCTCTGGCTTGATTTGATTGAGACTGTCAGGAGAAAATGTTAATAATTAATGAAGGATAGTTAATCACATCACAGGTGAAGGTGCCACATGTTTTGGCACATGTTGGCAGCTGGGGAGAGTGGGGAGAACACACAGGGCTGGTGTGGGAATTTGGAGGAAAGGGGAAAGGAAATGGGAAATGGGGAAAAAAGTGAGGAAAGGAAAGGAAAAGAAAAGGGAAATTAAAATAAAAGGGGAAGGAAAGGAAAAAGAGATGAAAAAGAAAAGGGAAATGGAAGAAAAAGTTAAGGGAAGGGAGGAAAAAGGGAGAGGAGGAAAGGGGAGGGCAAGGCAAGGGGAAGGAAAAAGGGGAAGGACAAGGGGAGGAAAAGAAGGAAAAAGGGAAGGAAATGGAAATAAATGGGGAAAGGAAGAGAATAAAAAGGGAAGAAGAAGGGAAGGAAAGGCAAAGTTGTATTTTGCCCATTTCCCCAAGTTCTAAACGTTCCATTTTGCCCATTTTCCCCTGGTTCTAAAGGTCCTGTTTTGCCCGTTTCCCCATGTCCCAGCACTAATTAGAGCAGGCTCATTAAGGCTGGGCCCAGGGTGACACCCAGCAGAGGCTGATGTTGCCGCTGCCATCCCTTGTTCCCCAGAGAACTGAGGGGACGAATTCCAGGGGCTGGGATGGCAATTCCAACACCCCCCAAAAAATCAGTGTCTCAACAGTCAGAGCAGAGCCTTGCAATAAACTTTGCCTTTTTTTTTACCCCCTGAAGGCAAAAGCTGAAACCCCCTCCAGGCCACCAGCAGAGAGGATCTCACCAGAAAGCTCCAGGAGAGCAGCTTTTCAACAGAGAAGAGAAAATTATTGTTTCCCCAGGGGTATCAGAGCCCCTGGCAAGGAGAAAGGGAAATTTAAAGAATAAATCTGAACAGAAAAGCTTTGGTTTTACTAGAAAATGGATTGTGAGGAAGCTGAGCGAGTCGACAAACAGAATGTCAGGTAATCAAATAAGAATTTCACATGTTGGACAAGCCACGGGTGTTTGGATGGAGGGTTTTCTTTATAATTCCATTTTTGGGGGTAGTTTTTCTGTGTCCTTACACATTTTTTAGGGAGAGCAATGCACTGGAACATCACACAACACTGGGGAAACAGCCTGTGCCCATCTCCAGGGTCAGCAGGGCAGAGACATCCTCATTTTCTAGAGGCAAAAATCTAAAAAATCACAGGTTTTCCTCCCTATCAGCTGCTCCTCTTTCCCTCTTGGGTTGCCCATAAAGTAGAAAAACACTTGGATTGAAATAAAAACAAGAAATAGATTTTATATAATAAAAAAAATAATGAAT
>WEKX01012279.1:23460-42888 GCA_013390025.1 Pitta sordida | reverse complement strand
ATGGGGATAATCTCTTCTGTGAGAACTTCTGCACCTGAGTCTTCAGGGCAGACTCCTATGACAGGTTGTTTTTTCAAGAACTGCTCAACTGTTCTTTTTTCAAGAGCTGGATTTAGATCCTTACTGTGTTAGATGACAAAGCCCCATCCCTGGTTAATAGAGGGAAGGTATTGCTAGTATACTTGCCTTTCCCCAGCTAGATTCAGAAACAGCTGTTTTAGGGCAGGTATCCAAATACTCATTTTTACATAGAATCTCACGCTGCCAACAGATGCATGTCCTGGTTTGGACATNCCAGAGTTCTCCTGGGCAGTTCCCGGTGGGAGAACTCTTGTTTTTCTGGCTGTGAAGATGTCTGCTCTCATTATCAACCTTGTGGCTTTCCAGACTTGCCTCTGAAAAGGTACTCTCTCTCTCGCTCTCGCTCTCTCGCTCTCGCTCGCTCCCGGGGAGTTCCCGGGACTAAGTTCTGTTTAGACGCAGCCGAGGAGGCTCTCGAACCTCGGGATGAGTCCTCTCATTTCCCCTGGTCCTGAACTCGGGAAGGTGGGGGCGCGGGGGTGCAAGAGGAAAGAAAGAGGGAAAGAAAAGGAAAAAAAATGGTTAAAACTTTTCCTCGGTAAACATGTAAAATGAAACCTCTAGCACCAAACCCGTGACAACGCATCAGGTGGAAAACTGTTGGTGTGACAAGAGGGTGTGCAAGGGGAGGGATGAGGACAGTTGCAGATTTTAGTAACCCCAAAACAGAGCAGACTCAGAAAGGAAGGAAACCAGATATGTATTGCTCTGTGCACAAGTTTAATTATAGGAAGGATGTAAGGCAGGTGAAGAGACTTGGGCAAGGACAATTTCCTTATTTTTAACGTTGGGATATCCTTTCTTAAAGCATTCTCCAGGTGCTTCTGTTCACAAGTAATGAAATGGTCATTTTCAAGCATGATCATTTTCCTGAAGTTCTTAACAGGAGAAAAATTTTAGTTGATACTAAATCTGCAGTTGTGAACTTCTTGATCTGGGACGAGGAAAAAAAATGAGGATGAGAGGAAATTTTTTTCTTGAGTTGAAGTAAAAAGCAGAGCTCTGAAGCATCTGCCTCATTCCTTTTCCCTTAAACTCATACACCCTGACCAAGCCTCATTGTCCATTTAAGAAAGTAAATCTGTCATGATGGTTAACATGTTTTCTTGAGAGGAGAATTTTGTTTATACACAGGAACCTGCATGCTGATAAACATTTCTCCTCCCTAAAGAGATTTTGTTCTGTTATATCTTAAGCATATTGGGGTGGGGGGGCGTATCTTTAAACATCAAATCTTGAATGAGTGGTTCATTACCATATTAAAAGCAGTTTATGTACTGACAGATAAGGAGTTAAGCCTAATTGGATTATTTTACATGTAACAGAGGTGCTAAGGGAACTATGGGGCTACTGGCTTTTGTTAGTATGCCTAAGAGAAAGGGCAGTTATTGACGACTTCTGTTCTCTCTTTACTGTAATGTCCCTCAGCTTATTCTGGAATTTCTGCTGCTTGTGTGAAACAGAACAAGTTGTTGTTTTTTTTTTTTTTTAATTTAAACTTACTTTCAAGTATGGCTCTATCTGAATGACTTTGTTTCAGGAATTGAAGTAAACTGCCTGTCTTCATCAGGAATTTATATTAGAACACATGATTGTATTTGTCAAGCTTAACTAAGGTGACGTGAAAGCTTTCTCTCCTGACCTGAAGGGAGGGTTCTTCTGCAGTGGGTAGGAGTGCCTGCAGGGCTCGACACTGTTCCTGCCTGCTGCAGCTGACTCCAGTTCAATACGCTGAAGTGTACTGGTCAGTGCTGGAGGCACAGTCCACTGTTACAGGCAGGTTTGATAAAGATTTCCTCTTCTGGTGAACCATTTTGGGTGCAAATTCCAGGTGAGGTTAAGGCAGAGGGGAAGGCATACTTGGAAACAGCAGACTGTGTAACTGCTGAGCAAGTGAGTGACTTGTACTCCTCAGATTTTTGTGGGCTGGAGGGCTAGGGTTTCTTCATGGAGCTTATGCTCCATGCAGAAAGGTGAGTGTTTCTTACTGAGAAAGTTTATGCCTTGAGGTTTTCAGGTTTTCCACAGACACTGTGGGTATTGCTCACAGTAGAAACTCAGTGTTGTATGTTAAACAAGCAAGTTGCTGAGAATAAAACTGCCACAGCAATGAAAATGAATGCTGGCTAAGTCCAGCCTTTCTAAATGCTTTAAAAATAATGACATGCAAAATTAAGCACATGAAGATTTATACATCAAGCATTCCACCTGTTTAACAAGGGTGCAGTGAATACCCAAGATACTGCAGTTAAGATTGTGTGAGAGGTTATGATACAAACACAGCAAACTTCAACAGGGGAACTGAGATCTTTTGTTGCCTGAAGCTGAACAATGAATAGTGGAAATGTGACAGGCCTACTGTGGCCAGGAAATGAGGGTTCCAGAGGAAATTTTTTCTGTGGATATACTTTATGAATTTTTTTCAGAGTCTTAGAGCAGAACAAAGCTTATTCTCTCCTGTTATTATGAGGGAAAATAAATTCCCCAAGTTAGATCCTGAATTCCATTTTGTTTAGTGTTTGTGAATCTACCTGAGGAAAAGCTAAGTAAAAAAGTGTTAATAGAACAAAGGGATTTTACCCTAGTTTCCATAAGACAACATTGAGAATCATCAAAAATATCTGAAAAAAATCTTGCCTACGTTGATCTGCAACACGCAGCTAAATGAATGGCACTGTCACCAGACTTCATATCCTCTTTCCAATGTCCTCAGGGAATGCATACTCACAGTGCATTCCTTTGCTGCTGACTAAAGGTTCCATAAAGAGTGCCTAGGTCTCCACAAAACTCACCAACTGCATCAAGAAACAACCATCAACTTTCTCTAGGAGCCTTCTGGACTGCCTTTTCTCTGCTGTGTTGAGTTCTCAGCAGACATCAGGCGGATTGAAGTCTCCTGCAAGAACTAGGGCAGCCGATCTTGAGGCTATCCCTATTAAAGAGCAATAGGTCCACCTCTTCCTTCTGGTCAGGTGGTCTCCTTTCAGGTTTTCAGTTTTATTGGCTATCCCTCTTACCTTAACCATAGGCTCTCAACCTGATCATCCTTAATGTCAAGCTCCATGGTATCAAGAGTTGCTTTGATACATGGAACCACTCCCCCACCTCCTTGTCCTCTCTTATTTCTTCTGAAGAGTGTGTAGCCTGCCAATGTAGGACTCCAACCATGCAAGCCGTGTTTCTGTGATAGCAATTATGTCACATCGCTCCTGATGCACCAAAACTTCCAGCTCTTCCTGTTTATTACCCAGGCTGCATACATTAGTATATATAACCTCAGCTGGGTTGTTGAATTAAATTTTTGACTCATTTTTACCAGGTTCATTGTCCTACCAAATGACTGCTGCATCCCCTTCCCCTTTCAAACCTAGTTTAATGCCCTGTCAATGTGTCCTGCGGGCCAAAACCCTTTTGTCTTCTTAGATAGATTCTGCCGAGCAGAGTCTAGCAAGCAAAGTTTGGTGAAGGATGCCCCATGATCATAAAACCCAATATTCTTCAGGTGGCACCAGTCCCTAAACCATTTATTAATAGCAAGAATTCTCCTATTCCTTTCAGGTTCCAAACCTGCCACTACAGGAATCGAGAAAAAAACTACCTGCATTTGATCCATTGACCAAGCTCCTTCTTCTTCCACTTACCACATTGTTTCCAGCTCTCTAAGTTTCAGCTTCCTGAGTTGATTGTTCCTTTAACACTATTTTCTGTGCCAAAAGGGTTGAATTCTGTTTGTCTTGTTTTCAAGACTCCTGCCATTCCCTCTAGTTTCAAGGATCACATCTCCCTTCTTTCCTTAGATTCCCCATGTTGTTATCTTTCAATATCCTTTCAGTGAAGAGGAGTGGCTCTGGCCTCCTGTCCATTTCTCTGCCCACAATTTCTGTTCCCTTCCTGGTTTAAAACATACTTATTGAAGCAAGTACCCCATTTTTTAAAAATCTAGCCATCTCTGCAGAGAAATCCAACAAACAATTAAAATAATCCTGCTTGTTACCTCCTCTCCTCCTCTTATTGTTTCCAAGGCAGGTGAAAAACTATTTATGTAATTCTGTGCTGCAATAGAAAACTGCATCTATTCTAAAGCAGGAAATTCCTGCAACAGGCTGAGCACAGAGATGTGAAAGACAGCCAAGTCCTGAAGAACAAAAAACTTCTGTAGCTTTTGATATTTTTTTCCCTTTGGTTTGTTTGTTTGGGATTTTGTTTTGGTTTTGTGGGGTTTTGGTTTTTTGTTTGCAGGTGTTTTATCCTTATTTGATAAAGAAATGTTGAAAATCTACCTTTGAAAGGAAACAAACATGCTGATCACATCTACTCTAAAAAGAAAAGTACAAATAGGGAAACAAAATTATTATTGAACCACATCTTTCTGCTGCATTTATAAATCAGAGCAATATTGCTGCTTTGGCGTCGAGAGAAATGCATTACAAGTTTGTTCTCTACTTTACCACATACTTCGATGCTGAAAAAATTGTAATGAACAAACTACCCAGTGAAAACAATAATTTCTTCAGTTCACAAATAATGAAAGTACTAGCTTATATTCTGACAGATTTCTTTGTTCAAAAAATTAACTATACTTTGTAGATGTATATAAGTTCATGATTTGCCTACCAAGAATTTGCTTCAGCTGTCTGTTTGTTGAATATCCCTTAATAGTGGGTCCACAGTAACAAGTATAGCAATTTATTTTCTTACTCATAAGGCAGAAAACAAAAGCAAATCACACGTAGCACTGCTAAATATCCAGGTATTAATGAATACAACCATGAAAGGCCACTTCAAAAAAAAAAAAAGTAATCTGTGTAATAAAGTGAATGTGAGAGAATCATTGGGTAACTCAAGATTTAAGAACATGCTCAACAACAACTATGCCCTCCTTTCTTTTTCACCCTGCTTTAGACACTTTCTCCTCTGATCCGCTGCCCATCTCTGCTGGTGTCTTCGTTTATAGAAGACGGTTATGGTTTATCTTTAAAATTACATAAAATAGGATACTAGGCAGGATGTATTGAAATAAAAAAGGGAAATGAAAACTTTATTTATTTACCTATATGTTAATGTTTCCCACTCCCTCCTAACTGAGAGGATGGAGGGAGGAAGAGGGGAAGAGACAAACAAAATGAAGAAATAATAATAATAGGGAATTAAACTAATGAGGAGAGGGAAAACAGGAAGAAAAAAAAAACCCCAAGAGTTGTTTATCTACTGTCCTTTTTTCTGCCGGGTATGGGGAGGAGGAGGATTGGGTGCTGATCGTGCTGCTGGACGAGCTGCTGCGTGGCTGCTGTAGAGGCAGACAGCAGGGAGAAGGGAAGAGTTCCACGGAGAAATGGCTGGGTTTGGGACACTGTCTCCCTCTGGAGCTGGTCCAAGCAGGAAAGTGTGAATTTCTCCACACTGTAACTTTAAAAAGCCTCCACTGTCCCTCCCCCGTCATTTCATCTCTGCTCAACGGGGTGCAGCTCTGAGCCATCAATCTTGTCTGTCTTCCGCTAACTCCGGAAGAGTCAGTGGTCCGCTTATGTTCACAGTATCCCTCACATGGTCAGCCGACCCCGGCAGGGAACCTGGCAGGCGCGCCGCTGCTGCGGCACACTGTGCCACCGCGGCAGCCGAGGACCCATCCACCACATCACTCTGCTCCACTCGGCCATCCCCGTCCTGCTGCGCCACTGGCACTGGCCGCACACTCACGCAGCTCACAGTGCTCTGGCAGCGGTGGGCCGTGGGGCCGGGCAGATGCTGGGAGGGCTCCACTGCGCTGCCATGCCCTCACCCCAGGAGGAAATGGATGAAATTCAAAAAGAAAACCAGGTACATATGTATTAACCCATGACAGCTTACGACCCTAATTTATTATAAAGTAAACTTTGCAGGATGGTGTTCTTAGCTGGAACACAGAAAAACACTCTCTATGTAATGAAAACACTGTGAGGGAGTCATTTATTGGACTGTCATATTGGGGTTTTTGCTGCTTGAATGGGAGATTTACAGGCCTTTGCTACACAGGTATTTATTGCAAGATGGGGAGGAAAGTGATTTATAAACATCTTGGTGACTTTGAATAAAAGCTAAAGAAGTACTCAGGTCATTCCAGCAGCTTGTGTTTGCAGAGTGCAACTCAAGGTGTTCGTCAGAACACTAATACTTGGGCCAGCTACAACAGAATCTGCTAAATTAATGTTACAGTGATCCTCCGCATAGTCGCGATCCGCCATTTGCGGGACCCGAATGGTCACTGTTCATTTTTCAGCGAGTTGTGGGACCTTGCGTGTGCGCAGAACCTACCATAAACCCAGTCTGCTCATCAATATGTAAATTCGTCACAGCCAGGAGCCACCGCAGCATGGCCAGTATGTGTTTAGTGTAAATGTGTGGTTTTGCACGGCTGGAATTGTCCTCCACTAGACTACAAGACAGGGTGACAGGGCTGCCATTGTGTGTGTCTGTATGTGAGAGCAGGAGGCACCCTCCCCCATCCCGTGGGGGCTGGCGGGCCAGTGCCTGGCCACGCTGAGCCAGGGTGGGGAGGGCAGGCATGCCGGGATGGGCAGGAAGGAGCTGGAGAAGCTGTTGGAGCAGTAACGGGTGGAGGCAACGGGGGCCCTCAGGGTGTCTGCATGGTTGCAGGAGAATTGTGTGTGTCTGTGAGGAAGCAGGAGGCACCTTCCCCCCCACACACCCCTGTGTTGCCCTTTGTGACTGGAGTGCCGATGGGAAGGGTGGCCCTGCAGCTTTGCAGGGTGTGCAGGCACAACGGGGCACGTGGTCAAGCTGTTGTTCCCCCAGCTCGGAGGACGCGCCACAGCCTGGGTCACATCCAGGTGAGGGGGAAAGACCCGGGCCGGGCCAGGCTGAGACGAGCCCCTGCCATCCTTCCCTGCCTGCTAGACATGCAGCTGTTTTCTGTCTGCCCACATAAAGCTCTTTCAGGGATGCGCAGTAGATAAACTTTCACAATGGAATAAAACTTTCAAGAACAGGGAAGCTTCTAACAGAAACTCTTGTGCCTGTCCCTGGCTGCTGGTGTCCTGCCTCCCTCTGTCTCCCATTGGCTGCCCAGGCGCTGCTGTGCCATGTGATTGGCTCTGGCTCCTGCTGCTCCGGGATGGGACGGAACAACAGACCAACTGTAACACAGCGTCCCACCTTCCTCTGTCTCCCATTGGCCGCCTGGGCGCTGCTGTGCGCTGACAACAGATAACCCTGTAAAACAGTGTTCCAGCTCTCCTACTTTACTTTGCACTGCCATAGCCCTGATCTGAAGCAGTTTGTGGGACTGTGCCTCCAACCCTCTGCCGGGGCTGGCGCAGGGAAACCTCCCACAGCTCCTGGCACACATGGGCATTCTCCGAGGTCTTCCTCCCGCCTGGGGAAAGGCTTTGCCGGTCTGGTCTTGGTGGAGGCTTGGGAAGTGCAGTCGCCACACTCCTCCTCCTCTGTGCCCACAGTCAGGCAGGTCCTGCGGCTGGGGTCCAGCAGATCCCAGGGGCCGTGGCCGCCACGGCCGGTGCTCGCCCACCGTGTCCGGCACTCACCCACCCTCCCCAGTGCTCACCCGCCGCGGCCGGCTCTTGCCCGCCTGACCTGGCGCTCACCCTGCTGCCAAACACAGCAGCCACCCGCCCCCTCACTGGAGCACAGCCATGTCGGGCAACTGAGACAAGCCCCGCTCTCAGGACCATCCTCCAGACCTTATTAGGGGAGGGGGCATGGCTACAGGTGTGGTGTACTTGAATACTTAGTGGGTTCACTCTCCTTGTGGATTCCAGGATTCATGTGAAGAGGGCCAGACCCAACAGCCCGCGAGTAAAAGGGGACTACTGTATTAACTATTATTTGTTTCTATGAGTCAGGTATAGAAAAGCAGGGTTCTTCTAAGTAGTCTGCCTTGCCTGCAATTTATCCTTCACACAAAGATCTTTGTGATCCCAGTATTAAAATATGTGGTGGCCAATGTGTAATTGAGACCTTGTCCCTCTGCCCTGCTGAAAGTACTGTTTTGCATAATTAACTCTCATTTTGAGAAGCATAAAAATCCCCACATTAATTTGCTTGCCTACTCCAAAAACTAGTGTAAGAGGTGGGATTAGGACAGTAATGAGAGGAAGATCATCAAAATCAGTAGCTGCTCTACACTCCATGCCTGTGTGCCTTTTTGAGGCACATGCCTGACTTCCCACATTTGTCTCCTGAGAGACCCTTGGCTACACAAGAAGCAGAGCACAGCCCTTTCTTCCATCAGGGTGAGTGAAGGGGGTGGGGAGAAGGCTAAGGGTTTGATGTGGCATTATCCCTATAGAAAGTAGAAACAGCTGCTTAGAAAATGTTTTCAAATCTACAAGTAGCTAATGCATCTGACTATGGGAAACTGGATATTTTGCTATTGAACATGAACACCTCCAGACACTCTTCTATATTTCTACCAGATGACAAAGCTGAGGGCTGCATGTTACTTTCTGGATTCTCAAAGCCTTCATAGCAGAACATGTTATTGTCTTATGACAGGAAATGTTACCACCAGAGGAAAATAAAAAATTTAAAGAATAGTCATTTTTGCATAATTTTTTAAATTGTGACATACCTACATACAGGCATCTTAATACTTCCAGTAAGTGCATTAGGACAAATACTCACAAATACTGACAAATACTGTGATATGGACCCTCCACTGAACATTGTTTAACACAGTAAGAATAGACATTTCTGCAAACACAGATCAGCATGATGCTTTGAGTATCTCAGGAAATTACACAAGCTCGTATGTATTTATTCAGAAGTCAGCGTACAGTTTGATCAATGTTCACTTCAACTTTTCCTCCTCCTCATGTAAACATTATCATTTCCATACATTCAGTAGCTTCACTTTGCCATAACTGCACTAAAATAATGATATTCAATTTATGCAGAACACTAAAATTTGATGCATAAAACCCATTCCTGTGGAACCTAACTTCCACTGCCTTTATTTGAAGGTTGTGTATCCCAACTCCTCCAACACTTATACTAATATAAGAGAACAAAGATATCACTCAAATACAGGATTTCTTTGCATCTCACACTAAAAGTCTGTTTCTACATTTGTCCCTTTCCTCTCTGATATTGCAAAATTAACCTCTTCATGCTGACTTCACCAGGACATCACCAGGGTGAGACTCACATGCCAGAAGCCAAGATTCCACAAATACAGTATTTTACGGTTCCACACATAGTTTCAACTCTCTTTAAAATCCAATACTTTTGCAACTTTGGTGTGGCTAGAACCTGATGTGTGTGAACATCAGCCAACCTGTTCACAGTATCACAGTATCACAGTATAGAAAAGGCTGGAAAGGACCTTGAAGATCATNCACCTCGCCACTCTCCAAGCATTCCGTTCCCAGCCTATAGTTCTGCTTGGGGTTATTATGACCAAAATGCAGAACCCGACATTTAGACTTATTAAATTTCATTCTATTGGAATCTGCCCATCTCTCCAGTCTGTCCAGGTCTCTCTGCAGGGCCTTCCTACCCTCTAACTGATCAACACGGGCTCCAAGCTTGGTGTCATCCGCGAATTTACTCATGATGGCCTCAATTCCATCATCTATATCATCAGTGAAAATGTTGAACAGGACCGGACCCAGCACCGACCCTTGGGGGACACCACTAGTAACCGGTCGCCAACTAGATGAGACACCATTGACCACCACTCTCTGGGCCCTGCCGTCCAACCAGTTCCTGACCCAGCAGAGAATATTCCTATCGAAACCCCTTGCTGCCATCTTCTCCAGGGGTATATCATGGGAGACTGTTCACTTTGGGAAAGACTTTACTGAATTCATTTCTCCTTCCAAGCAGCATCCCATGCTGTGAGAAGGGAAAAAAGAAGCCGTAATTTATAAATCAGCAATGACATCTATTGCCTCCTTGAAACCGGTATTAGAGATTGTATCAGTCATGATTTGCTGCAACTGACTGTTGAGTATGATATGTGGTCTGCATTTACCATAATGATTTTGAGAAAGACTGTGGTATGACAGTCGCATAAAAGAGAAGGAGAATGCAAGGAGAGAATTTGCCCCATTGCTTCAGCCTCAAATCAGCCTTCTCAAATCCCCAGTAGACTAAAATAAGAACGAGTCAAAATGAGTTGCTTTCAGAACCCTGGTAATGTGAGTTTTCCTGCTGGAGCAACAATTTGTTTTCCTCCTGGCAGAATCTCCAGTACAAGTGTGTTTTCTGAATCCCTTTTTTAAGGGAAAAATATACCAATTACCTCAGTTCGTAATTTGCCAGGTCTTAATCCATAAGTGAAGACAGGCAGCTCAATTCCTATTAAAGATGACTTGTTATGTAAAAAGCTAGCTGCTGGGCTCAGAGTCACATTATCAATATTCTTGAGCTCTAGCCAAAGGTCTGCTACTCTGTCCTAGGAAACATCTGGTCCCTACTGCTGTCATAAAAATAATCTCCTATACTGTCTCCTGAAGTATTGCCTCTCTTGACTGAAAAGCTTGATGTGCTCAAACAAAGCTCTTGAAAGCTGAAGGGTGGTTCAGCAACTAGTGAGGAGCACAAGAGCGCTGATGCTACATCACATGTCCAGCAGCACTGCTTCCAAGAGCAGACAGGTGCTCACACAACCACAAATACATGTGTCCTGAGGTAAATCCAGCTACCACTAACACTCCCACCCCACATTAGCAGCATTCTTCACAGTGATGAGTTGTGGTGTTGTGCTGCTGTGCAAGGTATAGAGGTTGAGTTTCTGGATCTGTACCCAAAGGGCTCCCAGTCTCCCAGATAAGTCCATCTGACTCAGCCTGAGGATGTTCTCAGGGTTAGAAAGGTGTTTTCCTTTTCATTTTTTTAGGGTCTGACCTATCTTACTTGATGCTCGCTTTGTGTCCTCTCTCTGAAGTCTATGGAAAGTGTTAGGTTTTCTACATCAACTCTGTGAGATGCCTGCTCCTCTCCAGAAGGACACTCCTTAGAATCTGGAGTTTTGCAAAGCAATTTGATATGGAGATAACTGAGATGGCACTTGATCATTCTCAGACTACAAAAACAATCTGACAATAGGCAAGTACAAACCGAGGCACTCTTGTTTTGATATATCTTGGCCCACAGCAAGGGCAAGCTCACCCTTGTCCTGCCTATCCTTTTTCTCCAATACATCTGGAGCAGCTGGCAGACATACAAGCCTTAATGCAATCTTTTCCCTTGGAAATTCATCTTCACAGAAGGTCACTGTGCAAATGCATGCACTACAATTGCTGCTTCTGTACTGTTGGTGTCTTAAAAAAAAAAAAGGGAGTTTCAGCATGAGTGAAAGGATTCATATGGTCTCTGTCAGCATTACCTTTAGATGGCAGACATCTACATGGTGATGAAGTCACTGAAAATGTTTTGTGTTTTGAAAGCCACGGCCTTCATTTGGATTACAGAAGGTCACATTCAACTCCTCTCCCTACTGAAATGGACTTGAAAGAGGTTGGTATGGACTGTGGGTGTATGCTTTCACTAAAGATGGGCCTTTGAGCTCTCTCCATTAAGAAGGAGTAGGTGGAAAAAAGACAGTAAAATCTTAGACTTCTGACTCAGGAAAAAAAACTAAAATGAGGGGGTCAGAGGCCGCTGATTAAAACTGATGAACAAAGATATCCCTGATGTCTACATGCACAGCTATTTTGAAGGATGCAATCAAAAGAGGTGTAGTTATTTAGTGGTCTATTCAGCACCATTGCTCCACCTCAGCTACTGCTCATTTGCAGCAGTAGATCCAGATACACTGTGGGAAAAACAGATCATTAACCCAGACAGAAAGAGAAAGGAACTGGAATAAGTCTTCTTGATGCGTGCCATAGCATGGCACAGTGGGACATACAGGCAGAACTGGCTCAGCTCGTGGCCAGGCACCTGCTACCCATTGATCTGCTGTCCTTCAAACGCCCTCTAGTGGCTGTGGCTCTACCTGGAGGCCACATCCCCATTGCACAGATGGGGAAAAATAAATATACTTTACATACACGTGCAAAATATCATTTGAATGCACGTGTGTGGAAAAAATCCACTAAAACCCCCCAGTTCCCACACTTCGGGTGCTGCTGCACACAAAGTGGCATCCAACAGTGTAGCTTTCTGCTCCACTGAGCCGAAAAGCTAGGCTGGGAGGAAATTGGCATTCTGACACTGATAGAGGCTTAGTGTGTCCTTCTTGTGTTTGGAAAAGACACCCTACTGTATTAAAGGTCATTGTCTGAGGGGAAATATTCTCTTCTTAATGTTTGGTTAAATGGAAACATAGCACTCCAGGCAACAGAAAAGGAGATGGGGCTCCATATCATCACCTGAGACTACACGGTCAGATCCAATGAATCTACTATGAACATCTATAGGGTCTAACATAGACTGAAAGAAGTCTTTGGACAGTGAAGTTCTATTGCTGAAGGTCCTAAAGGATAACAGGCGAGTCTTGTGCAAGAATTGCAACTCAGTGAAGGAATTTATGACATGTTATAAGATGAAGATTGACTTAGGGGATTTGGAAGTGAATGACAACCCTTCCTTCCCTGTCATCACAAAACACCAGGCTGGTTTCTGAGGTCTCTGAAATGGTTGTGTAGTCTCCACTGTCAGGTGAGGGCTCTGTCTGACCTGCATCTGAATCTTTTAAAGAAAGTACTTGTGACTCGCCTTCTGCTGCAGAAGATCATGAGAAGTTCAATTCCAGTGGCAGTGAAAGTCAATTCTCTTCTAGATTTCTTTCTTTGTTTTTTTTTAATACTTTTGTCCTTTTAATATTACACTGATGCTATTTTTGCTCCATTGTTGCCTCTTGCTTAGATAATGTTTGGGAGCAACACAGCTGCTGCTTCGTGGGTTTGTGAATGTAGAGTGCTTTTGTAACCCTGGGTTTGGCATTGTTAACTTCTTAACTCCGTAACTTATTTGTCAAGTCATTTCAAACCTGTTTCTGAAGAAATAGGTTTGTACAAGCATTGCATCATGTCCTGGTTCTCTGCAGTTGTACTGTGTAGTATCAGCTATTGGGGCAGGGCAGGCCTTTGTTCATCCTGACATAAATATGGTCTAGGAGACCTAAAATTTTCCTGCCCAGAAAAGCAGAGGAGGAAAAAGACCCAGCATTCTTATGGGAAGACTGCCTTGATTAATGCTGAGTGTGGATGTATAAATTACAACAGATAATGTAGTTAGGAATGATGTTCTTTGCATACATAAGCAGGAACAACAGCTCCCAGACTGCCAATCTCTCTCTTGATTGCCATCCAATGGCTGCATGTTTCACAGTCGTGGGATTGTGGAAATGAGAGAAAAGAATGACAGGGGAAGCTTCACATGGGATTCCTGTTCCTCTGGAACAGGAAATGAACAACAGCACCTTTTTTTTAGGAAAAAAGTCTGAAATTCACTTGCTTTTCAGGCCCTTTCTTGTTTGAGGGAATTTGGTTTGAGCAAGAGACATTTTAAACTAACTTTGAAAGAAGAAAACTGTCTTCAGCTAATCATACCCAAGGCTCTTTTTGTGGTGGGCTGCTTTTTTTAACCAACTCTATTTTCTACCCCTCCTTTTCTGTCTCCTGAATCTGCACATGAAAGAACAACCACCATAAAACCCAAAACCCAAAAAACCCCAAACCCACAAACAAGCTGTACAGCCAGGGTAAAACCCGTTACACAAGCAAACAAACAATCCAACAAGAACAATTGAAATAAAAGCAACCCTTGTTCTTCTGGTAGACCATCTTACTTCTGAGAATTTCTGTGATTCATTCCATATTCTGATTTACACCTCTCTGCTTTTACAAGAATCACACAAAACAGTAGGCATTAAAGCAGAAGATGTCACCCTTCCCCATGTTAGCTGTGTATTAAGAACTTCCAACAAGCTCTTGGAGACTTTGGGAGAGGGAACAGGAGCTGTGTATGGTTTAGGACCCCCAAGGCTGGCTTCCGCTAGCAAAGGGTTACTCCTGCCCTTAGAAAGTTTCAGACTGACATGCTGGTAAAGGAAGACTGCAGTTTCTACAAGTGTTGATAACCAGATAATGTTTTACATCACGTGTCACAGAGTCTTACCTGAATCATGGCATCTGACATCTGCTGTCTTTTCAGCTTTTCTGGAGACTTCAGGAGAAAGACACTCTTGGCTTCATCTGCATGTGAAAATATGTTGAGGCCTCCAAACTCAGACATCTAGAAGACAACACAATTTAACATGAATCAGCATGATTGGCAGGTCAGAGCCAATTGCTGGCTCTTGCAGCTCAAAAGCACATGGTAAAATGGTGAAACTGTGAAGCTCATCATGCCACAGTCTTTGTAGTGCATTTCTTGATATTCCTTCTCTACCCAATACCCAGAACAGCTATTTGATAGTTCAGATTATTCAGACCACATCAGGGCTCAGAAACTGTGGAAAAAGACAGAAATGAAGATGACCTGACCCTCTGACAGGCAGCCAGTGAGGCTGTGACCTAGGTGTGAAGTTAGTTAGGGCAAGCTTTTGAAATGACACAGGGTTTTGGGAGGTGCTGAACTCTGGGGCAGAATTTTTGGCATGGAAACAGCTGGATACTAAGTGATTTTAAAAATCTGGCTCTTGTTTAGTTGCCTACATAGCAGCTGGGCTAACTGAAAACCTGGCCCTGACTTGCTATGCTGGGTACTTTAAAATTCATCCTTCTGCTCTTTGAAAATTTCAGCTGATGTTGTATCCTACAAATAGTTGAGATTTCTTTGTTTTCAGTGAGAAACTTTCTGAAGTTCTACTGTTCTGTGTTCTACATGTTTTTCTTGTTGCTTTCTTTTTCAGCTGACACAAATGTCAATGTCTTCCAGTCTGATCCAGGCTCTGTATGCCTGTGTGGTTACAGTATTCTAATTCCTCTACTTACATGCCAAATGACAGAAGTAGCTCTCTGCCACTTTGCTATTTGTTGCCTTTGAATCTTAGCTTGAATGAGAGTGTGTATCTTTCATCACAACTCCAGAATAACACTGAAATTCAAGCCTCATCTGGAGGAGGAACTCCGACCACCAAAAGCCTCAGCCAAATCTGGGGCCTTGTTGTACTCACTGTTGTGCAACTAAAGCTTGTATGCTCCCCGCAGAATAAACTGACAATACTGACATGGAGCAGCAGGAGAAACAGAAGCACTAAAGTGTTGAAGCCACTTAGATTAAGCTGCACAAAGCATGGATGGCCAAGATGGGGACAATATTAGATCAAATTGCTATCCTTGCATTTCACAAATGCAGCTGGACAAGTGTGTTCGGTGCATACTATTAACTTTCAGGTGTCAGTGAAGAGTGAAGAGCTATTAGTGATAAAAATGAGATGGGAGGTTTCAAACATAGGCAGAGGAGCATATGATAAAAAGTCTTTTATAGGACTGCATCCGGTTTTTTAGCATGAGTAGCTGACAGTTGACAAGTGAGCTGTTTTGACAACATGCTGTGAGGCTCTCATGGGAATGGGAGAGGTATCCAGACAGAATACCTCCAAGCCTCATGTCAACTGCACACTGCTGGGAAATGGTAATCAGTGCTATCTAGTACATGACTGCATTTGGATACATTTGCCTGCAGCATGGGAACATGAAGGCACTACATGATTATGATGTGACTTGAGGGCATAGTATAAAATCAGTGGAAATAACCTGTTGAGAGTTTTCAACAGTCTAAATCCAAAGGACCAATGCAATGCAGTAGGCAGCAAGCTAAATGTGTCTGTCCATGAAACCCTGGTCTTCTTATGGGCAAGGAGTCATTTACTGTTTCATTGAAGCTGAGGAGTGAGGGTAAATAGAGACCAAATGCCAGCAGGAGAGTATGTAGAAAATTCTGCTCTCATATAAAAGGTATGAGGCTGGTCTGAAGCACTTGGCCATCTGGATCGAGAACAAATCTCCCTACTGCTAACTTCCTGTTGGCATCCTGCATGTGAAAATACCTCCTTCTGGGCAGTAGAGCCAAAGGTAAGTGCTTGGCAAAAATAGGAGAGATCCTCCTCCTGCTCTCTCATGAATCTGTGAACCTGTTTATGTACCACCTCGGCCTGTTCAGAAGAGAGCAGTCAGCTCCTCCACACCTCATACCTCAACAGACTTCATTCCTGTGATAATGTTGTGTTCCCATTTGCATGCAAAATATGATGTGCACTGCACTGAACATTGTTTAGATTGGCTATTATGTGATAAAATCATTTCGGTGGGGTATGGATGTAAGGGAGGGAAATCCCATCTTATTGTTTTGCCTCTGCTGTCTGAGTCCTGAATGGGTGTTGGGGTCAGAGGGCGGCGGCGGGGGGAAGGAGGGCAGTGACTGGACTAGGGTGTTTAGTTAGTGAATAGTTTATTAAAGAAAATTAAACAGATTTCACTACAGCAAAAGAACAATAACTTTGTGATCATTTAGTGGGGATTTATTTGGTATGGGGGATTTTGCTCTAAACAGTTTCACAATAATGGGGTTTCACTTATCTTAAGCACAGATCCATAAAGTTTAAAACATTAGTCTGGTTTTGTGCAACTTACTTTCACAACAAGGTGCTCACTTCTGAAGGTGGAAATACAGAGATTTACTGCATATACTCTGAAGAAACATGTGACATAAAACTCAGCATCATATTTAGTGAAGGAAATCTCTCAGGCACAAACATCAGCCTCATGCTTCATCTTCATGCCTTCCTGTACTTAGGTAGGAGCCATTAGATTTTTACACATGGGACCTAAAAGACCATTCTATAGATTTCACTGGAATAGATGTAAGAATGAGCCTTTGCATCTAAGGCTTCTCCCATGATAGGAAGCCATGGAACAAAGGATGGAAAATAAATCCCTTCATCTTGAGAAGATTTACCACTCCCACCCTTGGTATGATGGTAAAGAAATTTGCTTGTTCCCCCTCAGTTTGCTTTTTCTCCTGTACATGTAAAAACAAATTGCAATTTAAAAACCCTCAGAGGCACAGCTCTTTCCACCAATCCATGTGTGCTTCTACAGTTCACACATCCACCAATGGACTACATAAGGCGCCTTCTGCTAGCACATGAAAGATGGTAGAGCCTGCATGCAACTTCAGCCTGCAAGCTGCTTGTGGAGGATACTGATGAGCACCATATGAGCAGCAACCAACAGTGTGAGGAGAAGAACTGTTCTGGAGCTACCCAGAGGTTACCTGTGTGCTCCCCTCCCTGGGTTGTCCTTGTGCAAAACCACATTGCTCCTGTTTCATCCAAGATAAACAGGCACTGGTGCTATACAAGCAGGCTCAAACCAGACCCAGCATCATCCCTTGCACAGTGAGGAGAATGATTCGTGGGTGATGGCAAGCCTACAATTTGAAAATTTTGTTTTAAAATTGTTAAGATTGTTTTTTACCGGTTGCTAAAACATCCTCTTACGGACTGTGGCAGTTAGAATTAATATTTGTTTGAAACAGGAAAATATTTTCCACCAATGCATCAAAACCAGAATGTAAACTAGCCAATAGGTGAAGAGATTTATTTTAATGACCTCTCTGTTCCTTTTAGCTCTTCTCAGGATATGGCTAGTACTAAAGGAAATCATGCATTCAGGAATCAGCCAAGTCACTCCTCTTACAGAAATTAAAATCTCCCATCCCTTTAGTGCAAAAGAATGAGAGTGAAGTGCGTAATCTAGTGTCTTCTTCCCAAATTGTATGAGGACATTAGGAAATATATTGCAAAATCATTGGTAGTAGAGACACACATCACTAGTCTCCACTGTAGATTTCACAGGTAGCAGTCTTTCTTTACCTGAAATGTAATATAACAGCAATAAGATAACTTTCAGAATAAAGAAAATGGTAACAAATATGTCCACATGCTGAATTAACAAGGAAAATTAGGTTGTTGAATATACAGTACAGTAGGCATACATTGCAAATTTCTCTCTCTACATTCTGTTACTACCCAGAGAAACATTACTTATATTTAATTCAACTCTGACACACATGACAGGAATCCCTCAGCTGTCACAGAATCACAGAATATTCTGAGTTGGAAGGGACCCACAAGGATTATTGACTCCAACTCTTAAACAGCACCACTGCCTCCCTGGTGGGAATTGAACCCCTGGTCTCCCGCATGAGAGACGGGGACCCTCACCACTGTACTAAATAGTGTTACGTACTGCAAATTCCACACATCCGTAGTAAAACCATGCTTATTATAAGACATAAAATATGGTACCTGAATCTTAACTGAAGCATTAATAATAAAAATTGATCACAGGCATTCTTATTTGCTGAGCAGTTATTTCAGGGATGCAATTGATTTCAGATTTTCCCTCAGTGAATATACATTTGTATGCAGTATCTCTGATCTGGAGAAAATGTCAGAAACTTTGTAAGCTTTAAGGAGAAATCGAAATTTCTTTGTTGTTTTTTAGCTTTAGCTGTGTTCAAGTACACTTAAGTAGCTGTGTTATTTCTTAGGAAACAAATCTCAGAAAAATTTAACATTGAATCAGAAGTCTGTATAATAAAAAAATTCTCTATACTTAAACATGATACATTTTTCAGATGTTTATTACTGAGGATTTGTTTTGGGGGCTGTTAAAGAAAACACTGACTCTGTGAAATGTGTACACATTTTGGTGATGCAGCAGTGTTTGATTTTATGGCAAGCTTCATTTGTAGACTGCTTGAAATTAAATAAGCTTTTATTTTCTGCCTAGCTGCTATATGTGCGGAAAATGTATGAAACACTTCATTCTTACCTGTATACAATTCTATGCCTCTATGTACTTCCCAGCAATTGGCACTGTATACCAGATAAATTCAGTGCACATCCCAGGGCCAGACGCCTGATTTCATAAAATTATTGAATGGTTTCAGCTGGAAAGAATCTTAAGGATCATGTCGTTGCAGCCCCCTTTGTAGAAAGATGGTTAGAATCTAAAGGGTGCTGGCCCTTTAAGAGACTGCACAAAGCCTAGGCTTGGTTCGTAGCTTGTCCTTGGACAGCAGAAATAGAGGAATGTTTTGATAATGGCTTCTTGTAGAAAACAACAGGTGTCTTGATTGTAATTGCAAAGTATGAACCGCTGTGTGAGCATCAATTGGCAGAAAGGTGCTATATATGATCTGTGTGAACCCTGAATAAACGAGTCTTAGTGGTAATTCATATTGGATCGTCACTTTGATCTCCGAAGTCCTGGCTTTCTTCTTTTATCTGGTGCCCGAACAGGGACACTGAGGAACGGAGATTCTACTGGCCGGAAGCTCTGAAGAAACAGAGACTCTGCGAACAGGGACTGCCCAAGCACCTGCTTTTTGGCCTTCGGGCTGGCTGATTTTTGGCCTTCGGGCTGG
>WEKX01012279.1:8476-19642 GCA_013390025.1 Pitta sordida | reverse complement strand
GCACTTAGACTTGTTAAATCTCACATTATTGGAATCTGCCCATTCCTCTAGCCTCTCAAGGTCCCTCTGAAGGGCCTTCCTACCCTCTGGCAGTTCAACATCTGCCCCCAGCTTGGTATCATCTGCGAACTTGCTAATGGAGGATTCAATTCCCCTGTCAATATCATCAATAAAGATATTAAACAGTACAGGTCCTAACGCTGATCCCTGTGGGACTCCACTAGTGCCTGGCTGCCAGCTGGATGTGACACCATTTACCAACACTCTCTGGGCTCATCTGTCCAACCAAATCCTAACCCAACAGAGAATGCGGCTATCCAATTCATGCTCCGAGAGTTTCTTCTGAAGCTTACCATACCAAACCGTGTCAAAGGCTTTACTAAGATCCAAGTACGCAACACCTTACAGTCTTTTTATCATCAACCAGGCAAGTCACCAGTTTATAAAAGGAGATCAGGTTGGTCAGGCAGGACCTACCTCTCCTAAATATGTTCTGACTAGGTCTAATGTCGTAGTTATTTTGCAGGTGCTGTGTAATTCTGCTCAGGATTATCTGTTCCATGACTTTGCCCAGCAGGTCAGGCTGACAGGTCTATAATTACCTGGGTCATCTTTCTGTCCCTTCTTGTCGGTGGGTGTCACATTAGCAAATTTCCAGTCTTCTGATACATCACCGGTAAGCCAGGACCATTGGTAAATTATGGTGAGTGGCAGTGTGAGCCGGTGCTGGTGACACAGAGCGGAATGGCACAGCAGACAGGTCCCGGGCTGCCACGGCAGCGCGGCATACAGCAGCAGCCTCGTGGAGGAAGCTGGAGGTTGCCATGGCAATGAGGTGGACCACCAGCTCTTCAGGAGTTAGTGGAAGACAGACAAGATTGGCAACTCAGAGTGCAACCCTTTTGGACATAGAAGAAACTACNCACAGCAGACAGGTCCCGGGCTGCCACGGCAGCGCGGCATACAGCAGCAGCCTCGTGGAGGAAGCTGGAGGTTGCAATGGCAATGAGGTGGACCACCAGCTCTTCAGGAGTTAGTGGAAGACAGACAAGATTGGCAACTCAGAGTGCAACCCTTTTGGACATAGAAGAAACTACCAGGGGAGGGACTGGAGAAGATTTTGAAAGCTATGGTGCGAGAGAGACTCGCTCTCTTGACCTCGCTCTTTCCCCCACAGTAATCATCTGCCGCTCTGGCTACTGCTTTTGCTGCTGCTGCTGTTGTTTCTCCCAGCTGAATCCGTCGAACATCAGCATCATCCGTTACCCTTGCTGACACCAGTCCTTCCCTGGTGATAGCTGGTGTACATCGCTACTGTTTTTATCCGTATTTTGTTCTTGTTGGGATTTTCTTTTGGATATTCGTGTTTTGGTGAGGGTTGAGGTCTGAAGGATTCTGTCACATTGGCGGTGGGGCCCGTCATGTGTTGGGAGGGGGGTTCATAGTTCTACGTTCCCTGCTGCTGGTATCACTTGAACATACATTATTTCCCATTCATTTATTTATTTATTTATTTATTTCCCTGTTCCTTTTTTAACAAATCCTGTTACATTTCTAACGATCTCTCATTCAAGGAGTGATAAATAACCCTTTACTTTACTTAAATAGTGTGAAATCTGCCCTCTGCAAGTCCAGCATAGAGGTTTGACTTTTGCCCTTTCTTGTCACACTGTCAATTGAAAATTCTATTATCTCATGGTCACTGCAACCCAGATTTCTTCTGACCGTAACATCTCCAAACAGTGGGTCGAGCACAGGTAGGCTCACTCACCAACTGAGTCAACAAACAATCATTAACTTTCTCTAGGATCTTTCTGGACACTAAAAATCCATGCAACATGTGATGAGATCAACGAAAATGGATCCAGAGAAATTAGGGAGGAATTTAAGGAACTTGGTCATTTGATCAGTGGGGCAGGAATGCAGGTAGTCTTTTGCTCTGTCCTCATNTGAGCTGCTTGAGAGGGTCCAGAGAAGGGCGACAAGGATGGTGAAAGGACTGGAAGTCAAGCCCTATGGGGAGCGGCTATGGGAACTGGGGTTGTTCAGCCTGGAGAAGAGGAGGCTCAGAGGTGACCTAATTGCCGTTTACAACTACTTGAGGGGAGGTTGCAGCCAGGTGCGTGTGGATCTCTTCTCTCAGGCTGATAACACCAGAACACGAGGACATGGCCTTAAGCTACACCAAGGTAGGTTTAGACTGGATGTTAGGAAGAGATTTTTCACAGAGAGGGTGATCTCTCAGTGGAATGGTCTGCCCAGGAAGGTGGTGGAGTCTCCATCCCTGGAGGTGTTTAAGAGAAGACTCGACGAGGACCTCAGTGACATGGTCTAGTTAGTGGGAGGCTTGGATGGATGGAGCATGGTGCCCATGGTTCCACACTTGTGGGCCTGCTCCCTAGGTAGGTGTTCACTTGGGAGTTGGACTAGATGATCCTGTGGGTCCCTTCCAACTCAGAATAACCTGTGAACCAGTGAACTTCTCAAAGAAAAGCCTCCCACATAGCCTCCCCACTACCAGAAATCCAGCCACAGCAAAACCCAATACAAAATGAAAGAAGGAATACAGAGGTTTTCTCCTCTTCTTTTTTCTCAGAGAAAACCACTCAAAAATAAAGTAGTCAATGTTTTTAAAGCACGGTTATACTCCACACAAACTCAGCATATGGAATCCTATCTTGCTCAAAGTGTTTAGTGATAACTAGGCTTTATCCATATGTGAACCCGACAAAGCTCAGTCCATGCTAAAGTTCTTCTTATGAACATCCTACAAAAGAACATATCCAAGGAGAATAAAATGAATGCACCTGCAAAATCAATTCTTACAATTGATGTATTTGAGTTAGTTCCATGTAAATATGGGTGTGGCTGGGCCATCTGTGCTATAGAAATAAAAGTTAATCCTAAAGGAGATGAATACCTCAGCACATTTCAAAAAGATTGGTTTTTTAATGCTTTGGAGGCCAAAACTGAGCTCAAGATGTACAACTTCATGGGCATTATGCACTTCCTAATAGGCAAAAATTAATCACAGAATCACAGAATATTCTGAGTTGGAAGGGACCCAGAAGGATCACTGAGTCCAACTGTTAAACGGCACCACTGCCTCCCTGGTGGGAATCGAACCCCCAGTCTCCCACGTGAAAGGCAGGGACACTCACCACTGTACTAAATTGGATTTTTTTTTTTTATTTTATATTTTTTAATTTATTTTTTTAAATAAGTCTGAAAAAATGAATGTCTGAAATCCTCCAAGTCACTATTCATTGTTTCCAGTGACAAGAACATCCTCCTTCTCTCATATCACTAATAGGAGCTATATCACAAAGAAAAGTAAGTAACTAGTCATTTTGAACAGCAGGTAATGACAGTATTGGTTTTTATTCTCACTTGTGTCAAAATTCCTTTCACACCAGCCAGGGAATCTAGAGAGTCTTAAATGCAGCACTTTTTACCAGATGTTCAGCAACCTTAATGAGTATTAAAATCAAGCCCATTACTTGAGAGAGAATATGAGAGAGGTGTCTGGTTGCCAATAACCCACACACAGATGCTTCATTCGCTGTGAGACAGAGATTCATCTTAACTAGGAAGAGCAACCATTACATTAGCTGTGGAAGTCAGAGAAAATCACTTCCAAGTAAGTTGGCACTGTGTCTTTGGAAAGAAGGGGAGCCTGTCTCCCACTCTCCAGTTGGTTTTGCGAACAGTAAAAAAATAAAATAAAAAAGCTTTAAACTTTCTCTGCTGTTGCCACTTTTTCATCTCCTATCCCCATTATTGGAGTGTTTTCACTTTGACTATTGATCTTTATCGTCAAGTAACTGCATCTGAATGCATCACCTGGGCAGAGTGGGATTTAGGGGCTGGCACTGGGAAGAAAGTGATGTAAGTGACACTCAAAATCCACATTGGTCTCAGAGGAATATTGCCCACAAGAAATACGTAGGACCATCAGGCACCTTTTGCACTGAAACATTTTGTGGTTCTGTCTTACGTCCAGTGCCTAGAGGCAGTAACCTTTTGTAACTTTAGGAATGCTTTACTAACCTGGCACGGCAGCCCTGAAGGTTTGCTGCTCCCTGCAGCCTCCACTGAAACAAGCCTGGCCCTGGTGATGCTTCAACACCCTGCTCCACTGCTCTGCTTTAGCTACAGAGGGGAAGGGGGAACTCAGTCCTGAAGGGTGCTTCAGGTTGAGTGTTCCCAGTGTCTGTCTTGGAAACCCTCCATGTCTGACCTTGGAAAATGGTCAGCACTCTTCTCCTGTGCAGGTTTTCTAGCTGCGGGTGGCCCAAGTGCATAGTTTTTACTGTGTGAATGATATTCCCTACCCTTGTAAAGGACAAACGCTTAATGGACCATCTGTCTACATTCTTCTTATGGTCTACCATGTTCCTGGCAAAACTACAGTTCCTGCTCTGTTTTAGCTCCTTTTCCCTAAGATTCAGTAAAGCACTTAAGCATGTTAAAATCTTGATACAACAGAATGGGATAGAAAAGGTTACAAGTTAAAGGGGCATTATATGTATTTCTGAAACAATAGCAGCTATTGTTTTCCATATGCCTACCCATCCCCAGCAGATGCAGGAAAGGAAAACGGGTTATGTGCCTGCAGTGTGAGTGTACTGACAGGCTTTTCTCCGCCAACTGCCTCAATGACTTGCCATGTTTCTGTTAGAATAGTTTCTAAGTATTTCATGAAACAGCACTTTAAATTGTGATTCATGAGTGCTTTTCATGTCAGAAGAGGGTGCGCTGAAGCACAAATTTAGCTGCAGCCTTTGTGTTATAAAAGTTATTTTGTAAAAGGCAAAATACTTATCATTTGGATATAGAGAACAAACAATAAACCTTGATCAGAATCTCCTAATAAGAATCACCTTGAAAAATCTCCTTATTTATATAATCATAAGAATTGCTCTGTTTTATTTTCTTCCAAGCTAATGTCATTTGCTATTTTATGACTTCCTGTGCTGTTTCATTCTGAGCTTTCACACCAGCATTTGTGAGAACAGGCTATCTTGATTTTGCTAACGCATACTTAAAATCACATCTAGGAACTTAAGAAACTAACCATTGAGTTCCCCAAATATGTGCCTCTCAAGGACTGTCATAGGAGAACTGAATCTGAGGAGTCAGAAGTTAATCCTGCTCTCAGTCCTACTGGGAATACTGAGCTAGATTTGAAGAGACAACTCTTTTAGAACCTGCAGAATTTACTACCAAAATCAGATTTTTCTTTAACCTAAGTATGATCCATGAATCTGTACCTGTTTTGCTACAGGCTGTACATAAAAATATTTTCTACCATCTTCCCTATTACATAGCAATACTGCAGTATTTCCTATTAGGTACATCACAATAATTACTTCAGCAAACTTCTTAATTTCAAAGACAGGTATGAGATAAGATTAATGAGGATGAAATCTGTATGAAATAGGCTGAAATTCAGAGTTCACCCTCATATATTGATGAACTCTTGGTTTTTACCTGACAGAGTTTGTAGGTAAGTATGTACAACAAAAACAATTTAGAAGTGTGAAGTTCTGACTAGTCAGGAGCTAAGCTGTTTTAAAATTCTCTTGTTGAATACATTTTAAGAAGCACCCCACCTATATTCAAATCTAGACAAGTCTGTGTATGGCTAATTTAGACAAGAAGAAAAACATTTTTCCCCACCTTGAATTTCCCAAGAATCAGTTTATTTCCTATGTCCTGTACTGTAATGAAACCCAGCCTCTCCATCCCCAGGCTGTGAACCCTGTCCTTTCTGACCACCACATTACACTATCAGGTTGGAGGTGTCATGTCCCCACTGAAGCAGTGATAATGCAGGCACAGGGTTACAGCTGCAGAACCGGAGCTTTAGATCCAACGCTTCTTGTCATGCCTATTTGTTATGGCCCTGAACAAGGACTTGCAAGCTCCATAATGAACATGATGAGGTTCCTTGTCTGAGTTACTAAGATTTCTCTGCTTCTCATGGTGAAAGCAGCATAATAGGTAACCAGACTTGTCAACCCAGTCCAAGACATGTACATCAGCATGTTTATACAGGAGCTGTGGGATGGTGCAGGGAGTTGAAGGCTGCTTCAACATGTCTCAATGAGCTTTAGTGGTTCTGTTGCATTTTGGATTTAACAAATACTTGCACCTCTTTCATCTGCACACAAAGTAATCTGCTGTTCATTTAAATGATACAGTCTTTTTGTGAGATTATTTGAACAAGAACTACAAAGAAGCCTGTGCTTGCCTGGGGTGTAAATCACTCACTAGCCCTAAAATGAGTTTTTGGTAAGTACCATGGCCTGCCTCACTGCTGTATACCCGCGACAGCCTCCCAACAGAAGCATAACTCAGGGACTTGATGCCTTCCTCCCTGCTTCTCCACCATTTTTCTTCTCCGTTTCAATNTTGCTAATACTGTGATACTGTGATCTCTGCTGCCACTCCACACAGCCTGAAAGGATAGATTAAAAACTGCCACCATGGGATAAGGTTTGGGGATTTCATCAAGGGTGATAATATACCGTGGGCCCTGTCTCTGGTATTTTGCTCTCATTATTGTTGCCTTCATTGGTCCTTTTCATGTCTGCCCTTTCATCTGCATCATTGTTAGCCTTTGTTGACATGATACCAGCCACATCCCTTGTGAAGCCAGTGCACTAGATGACTCACCTTCCTTCTCAAGATGTCTTTCTCATGGATTTTAAATTCAAATTTAGGAGACCTTCATCAGTTTTCCCACCTGTGAGGGGTGGCTAGCAAGTGCTCTGGCACCAGCCAGGGAATATATAAACAACTATATGGAAGCAATTAACCCTAATTCTGATCCCTCAAAAACACTGCTCCCATTTTCATTATATGTCACATTTAGCTCCTTTGTGTGTGTTTTGAAGATCTTCTCCTAAACTAAAAAAAGAAAACTCTAGGATTAAAGCATCCTGCTTTTGCAGTCCTCCAGCTGCTCTGCTGCCTCTGCAAATCAGTAGGTCACACTTCTATATTCCCACATATCAATTCAGAAGCAACGACAGAGACAAATGGAACTCTTCTACCCATTTGGTTTCTATGGTCTAGTAACTGCCAGGCATTTGAGCACAACTCTGTGGCTTGTATCTACCGTCTTCAGGACTCTGAGTGGGCTTGCATTCAGGTACTACCTGAGCCTGCAACAGCTTAGCTGTTGCGGACAGCACAGGCAGTGGAGGTCCATTGAGGGATTGGTTTGTTTTTGCAGAAATATGTAACAACTCCTTTTAATTTCTATTGCCTTTCCCACATAATGAGGATTTCATTTAGAGACATCTATAAAAACACTGAACACTATGAAGGTGCTTCTGGAAACTGGAAGCCCTGGGAGAGACAGTTTAAAAGGTACAACAATTTACAAAATATATTGAACTGTGAAAATGTAGAAGTTTTTAAACCGATTTTAAAGAGTTTCGAAGTCAGTGGAGCATACTGCAAACATCAGCCTTCTTGTTGTATGAGAAATGTGCAGCTCTCTATCACCTCCACTCTGGTCTGCTTCATAAAGCATGGATCACAGAATCACAGAATCACAGAATCACAGAATCACAGAATATTATGAGTTGGAAGGGACCCACAAGGATTATCTAGTCCAACTCACCATCTAACACCCGTACAGAGACCGAGAGCACATCGCAGAGCATAACACCAACCTAGATCCCTCACAGTCAAGGATCAACCTTGCTTTGGATGAAGCCAAGTTAGAAGTTGCACGAGTCCTGCATCTACTGCACTTCTATCCTAAGTCAGTCTAGGGAATCAGAGTAGGGCAAGTCCAAAACAAAACCACCACCAGCGTGAAACGTGCAGATTGTGTGTGTGGGTCCCTGGCACCAGCTGCTTCACATTGTAGAACATCTGTCAGAACAGCAGAAACAGTCCACACCACCTTATGATGCAAACATAACCTATCATAACCTCTTCTGTTAATCCAGAATCTGAGAACATAAACTCAGCAGTGCAGGAATAACCTTTAGCACCTGCTACCCATATGGGAAGATACAGATAGCTTATCATCCAATATTGCTACTAGCATTAGAGTAGAACCAGGGGCCCTTGATACGGATTAGGCAACTATTATAGGCACTATGTACTTGTACTTAATAAAGCAGCCTCTTTCCCAAATAACACAAATGGAAAAAATACAATTAGCTACAGTCTATTTGTAAAAGGAACGAGGCAGAGGCTACTGTTGTGGGTATACACTTCTCCAGACTAGGTATAAATGGGATCAAAAGTGAAAAATTATTTTGGTCACACCCTCACCCAGATTCAAATTTAACACTGAACTGCAAAAAGTCTGGCACAGTTAGCTTATCTCAGGTGAAGTCAGCCCTGAGAATGCAGAAATGCTGAAGGACAGGAGCCAGGTGGGATGGTCAGACTGAGTAAGGAAACCTCTTGCAGCCTCTCTCTGCCAGCTGCTGCTTCTGAAAGCTTCTGCCAGGGATCCTATGCCTTTCTGAGCTCTAAATCCACTCCTCACAGCAACTGAACATCTCTGATTTGTGTGAATAAATTTCAAAACGTCCTATGATTACAGCTTTGTAATACAGTCTTACTTCCATATTCGCAGATTATGGGTCTTCCATGGGTCCCGTGAATCACCCAATCTGAGAATTAGGTTCACAGCAAAAAACCCTGTGAATACACGAATACTCAACCACAAATTATGGCAAAAACCGTGAATATGCAAATACACAATCACAAATTGTGGCAAAAGGTGTGAATATGTGTGTACTGTGCATGTGTCAACCAGGAAACTCTGTGAATCTGCAAATACTATTCAATACTATTCATGGATTAAGAAACCGCGAATCAGCAAAGCCGCAAATCAGAAGGCGCGAATGACAGAGGTATTACTTATTCTGGAAATAGGTGGTAGGCACAGATGACACTGACTGTAGCTGTAAGTGCAAATAGGAGATGGCAGAAATGAGTGGGGAGACACAGAGTTGATTAAGGAAAATTGTGAAAGAAAAGGAGCTCTTACTTTGAGGATGCAATCAAATAATGAAAGGAAGTACAGAGGATTCAACTACCAGTAGGAGAGAAACAGGGCTCTGCTTCTTGAGCACAGCACAGTGTGTGCCTAAATGTCTTACAAAACAGAAAATGGAGAGAGAAAGAGAAAAAGATATTAATACATTCAACTGCCCTTGACCCTTAATAGTGAAATTCTCCTCTCCTTGGAAATAAACAGCAGTAGACATTTCAAAAACTAACACTCAGCATCTGGACAAACACACATGATAAATCCCAGCTCCCTCCTTACTTTAAGGCCACCTGATAAAGTTCACTACTATGACAAAAAAACCTGACATGTGGTTCCCTGAAGCTCTCTACAGGTTTGGTTTTTTTTTTTTTGGGGGGATATTTAATTTTCTACCTTATGATGGTTACATATGAGAGGATTAAATTCTTGCTTTGGGTTCATTTTAGACAGACATGTAATAAACATTGTAACTTCCCACTGCAATGGAACTAAATCTTTTGTAGAGGGGCAGGTGGGAAGTATGGGGTTTAATTTATATTTTAGCTCATTGATGTAGGTGGAAATGCTATTAGGTGAGTATATGGAAGAATGGAATGGGAAAGAAAGAGAAGAAAATGAAAGATTGATGGCTTAGCCAGTGAAGTACTCATTTTTGCTCTAAATGTAGTCCATCCTATTTCTTAGTCCCACTGAGCTGCAACTGTCCATATGCACACACACAAACACATACATAAAATCCCAATTATTAATAAATAATCCATTGTGTTTTACAGTTTTTCCTCAGATAATTCTCAGGAATGAGTCAACACAAGGGTTGAATTACACCTGCCTTGTACCAACAAGTTTAT
This sequence comes from Pitta sordida, assembly GCA_013390025.1. Classification (NCBI taxonomy): domain Eukaryota; kingdom Metazoa; phylum Chordata; class Aves; order Passeriformes; family Pittidae; genus Pitta; species Pitta sordida. Next base: position 9,763 of record WEKX01012279.1, on the reverse strand, counting down.
TCTCCTATTCTCCTAGGTTGGCAAGACAAGGTGGAATGTTGTAGTGCATTCATACCTTCAGCTTTGGGTGGCTTGTCACAAATGGTACATTCTGCCCGGCTGCTGTATGGTGTGCCCTCGCAAACCCCTCCCTACACCTCACCCCCTAAACTTCCCATTAGTTGTAGTTACCTTCCCACTGCCCGCCCCCTTTTTTCCCAGGTAATGAAACTCAGAAGGGACACGTATTTGGGTCTCTTTCACTTTCAGCTCCAAGGAAGGGGATTTCAGAATAAACTGGAATTGTATCTCTGAAGGAGAAAGAACGCCTTTTGTCTTTTGCTTTTGTCCATTGTCAGTTTTCTCTCGTGGGGCTGTAGCTAGCCAAACATTTAGCCCTCAGAAAGCAGAAACTCGTCAGTGGAGATTATTTCAAGCATGCCATGCTGTGCTAGATTACTTGTTTGACTTTTCTCTTTGTGGGATACTGTCGTTCAGAAGGGACCACACTGAAGCTGCTAAATTTACCTTACTTCTAGCTGCTAAGTGGGAAAAAGTAGCTTTGTGTAGCTCTATTTTTCCTTCCATGAAGTTTATAAAAATTCCAAATTGCATCCATAGCGAAAAAGTAGAAGGTCACCTACTCAAAACCTCTGGTTTAGACAAATTTTCATACCAATCCCTGAGAGAAAGTTCCTGCTCAGGTTTGTCTATCGACAGTATCATGTGCTTTCCCACCTTTAAAAACATCTTTTAAATTACAGTTTATCCCCACTGCATTGCAACCCCTCCATTATGGCCCCACAGATTTGCAAGGAAAATTTCTCACAATTCAGTTTCAGGAATCTGCGAGGTTTCCCAACCAATGCATGCGCAGTGCCTCTGCTCCACCAAGGGGTGGTGCCGACTCTCCCTGTGGGGTGGGACGGGGACAGCCGCACCAAGAAGGTGCACAGTTTCTCTGGCTCACAATGGCATTTAGAGCCTTGCAGCACCGTGCTCTGGTCCCTGACCCAATACTGTGTGTCTCCATGCCCAGTCCCTACAGTGGAAGGGTCATGCTGCGGTATGCCCCAGGCAGCCACTGAGACTGAGTGCAGCACTACCACAAGGCATGGCATTCCTTGTTACTCTAAGCCCAGTCAAAGTCCAGGCAGCACTGCCTCTCCCAGTACCCATGGATGTTAAAGGGAAAGAAACTCCGATACTGACGCCCCCTCCCCCACCATAAGTGGCACGGTGTGTCTCAATGTTGCAAAGTTAAGGTTTCCCAGGCTCCAATAATGCTGACCAGAGCCCAGGGACACC
>WEKX01012278.1:204978-256042 GCA_013390025.1 Pitta sordida | reverse complement strand
AACTCAGAATATTCTGTGCTAAGATGCAGGATCCTTGATTGTTTGTCAGGTAAAAAGGAGCAAAACTCCTCCCCTGGCCACATTACTTTCAGGGGTGGGAAAAGGGAGATAAGAAGAGATACCTATTGTCTGTTCCAGTAAAAAAGGAGAAAGGTTTTACAATGGAACAAAAGACCTCTCCCCATGACACCTTCCTAGTTCCATTAGTGTCCGTTTATGGACCTCTTTGTGTGGCTCCACAACCTGCATTGAAGGAAGTTCCAGAAGATCATGGCTTTACAAAAAAACGACTTTCTTCTGTCTTTTAAAAAGTTTTTGGTAGTTTCCTGGAGGGCTCCTTGCTTCTAGCTTCAGCTATTTGTTTAATAAGAGTTCCATGTTCACCTTGTCCGTCCCTTCACAGTGGATGTTGATCACAACCCACTAGATTCTGATAATTTCAGAGAAATGTTATCAGTGACCTCTTTCCTGTGTCAAAACTATCAACTATGAGTCCATGGTTCTGTAGGTATGGTCTAGGCTGTTTTTCCTGTTGGTATTCTACTTTATATCTGTCTCTGGTGAAACTGCGTCTCTTTTGCCTACCTACTGTTTTGCAAGGTTCTTCTGGTGTGGGATTTCCTACTGCAAAAGCCATTTTGCTTCTTTCTCAACAGACTGTGTGTATCCATCTGCTAACATACTATTTTATATATGAAACACTCTTGTTCTATATATGTACTATATTTTCACAAGGTAAGTGACATCCTATGTATGAAGCCTGTAATTTAAGTGCATTTAATGGTTGCAAACAGTCAGCCATTGTTAAATAGAATTATATATAACTCAAATAACCTTTTAAAAATTAAAAATTAGTAAAACCAGTGACTGACGTGAATTTGGACTGAGCAGCAAGATAGTTTCTGATAGTTCTCCAAAGCTGAAATGTGACAAGCTGTTCCTAACTGTCACAAAAAAAAAGGGAAAACCCCCAATACCTCAGCACAGATTAGAAGCACATTTTATGGCCATGTCTGGCCCCGGAGAGTATGATAGGTAGAGTTCTGTATATATGTTTAGTTTAGAGGGTTGGTTTGCACACTGTTGATGGTCAGTTTATTTTATTTGCCACTCTCCATGTAATTTGTCTTTGTATATTGGCACCAGGCCTCCTGAATAGTCTTCTTATAATAAAGAACACATATCCCTGGTGTAACAGCTGTTTTAGTGTCTTCATTTAGCCCAGAAATTCTTTTGGCTCAATATCTCATGTTAACAGAATATGTGGGACAACTTCAGTTGCTCGAGTTCCTTAGTTTATGTGATGTTATGGAGAGATATTCTGCCTGTCTCAGGCAGGATTTAACATATACTACCATGTTAAGGACATGTTGATGATTTCCAAACCAAATTTCCAGCATGTGTAAATAAGTTGTGTTTGCTTTTGATTTCAATCTATTTTCCTTTCCATAGTTCTTGATTTTCATTCTACACCTTTGGTAACTCATGTCCATTTTCACAAGATCTCTATCAGGAGACCCATGTAATTGCATACACTTTATATACAACAATGTAAATGGCAACACTGCTCTCTGTTGAGATAAGATGTGTTTATATTCTCCATATTCAGCTACAATTCCTTTTGGAAAGTTTTGATTTTAATTCAGTGATGTAGGAAGGTGGCTGGAGTCCTGAGGCAATATCAGGACCCACCTGGGGATGCGGACTGGTTGTTTCCAGCAACTACTTGGAATGAAGTGCCACAGGCACTTCACTGTAGTCTTAGTGCTTGGCTAAACTTCTGTTTACTTTGCTACTTAGAAAAGGTAGAGGAAGTGAGGCTAGTGTGGCCCTTGCCTTTTATTGGTGATTTGAGTCATCAGTTCACAGCAGACACATTACTGCAACCTCTATGAAATGTCGAATTGATTTTTTTGCATTTCAAGTGCTGTGTAAAGGTGATTTCGATTCTTTCCTCTAAGTATACATGTTAGACCAGTGTGCATCACAGTTCGGCTGGTATTTTTTGATTCTGTAACTGTTGTCTCACATCATGGTTAAGAAATCTTTAAACTATTCTGGGGCTAATGATGTTTAATGACTTCAAATATATCACTCGACTGCTTTAGTCAAATGATGCATTGAAACATCTACACTCTTGATTTTGTGTGTTATGGATTGTTTTCTTATTAATAAATCTTCCCTATTTAGAATTCAATTTAGTTTTCTTTGAGTTCTGTTTATTCCATCATTGTGCTATGAGACTTTGAACACAAATAATAATTTTAATACAAATGAGCATTGTATACTATGCCAGAATATGTTCTGTGGTTTGACACTCAAGACTGGAGGCAGATAAAATTAAAATAGGAGCTGCAGAAAGTATCTACGTTGTGGGACTGGACTTAAAATACCTGTTTGGAATTTTGTTCCAAAAATATTTCTTTTGAGTTTGAGTCATCAAGATACCTGCTTGTTAGTGTGAGTTTCAGTCTGACCAAAATCTTATTACAGCCGTTATTCTGAAAATACTTAGTCAGAAAATGGTCAAAAGATCACACAGAATGTTGTATTTTCAATAATGTGACGCTCAATAAAGAGGCAGCTGGATAAAATCATAAAACAAGCTCTAAAAATCATGGATAGCCACATACTTTATTTGCTGTTTGGATATCTAAACCAATAGCTCAAAAACTTATTGCACTTGAAAAATGGTAGTGAAAATCATTAAGAAAGCATGTCTGCAGTCTACTCTGAATTTTGTTTATGCATAGTAGGAGACTGAGGCTGGAGTGGAGGATTTGGGAAGTTTGGCTTTGGGGTGGTAAAGGATAGAATGTCTAAGTGGGCTGTTAATGGACTCAAGAGGGTGGTATTTAATCCATCAGTGTCTCTAAAGTAAAGGAGTGATCTATTTGCAGTAGAAAATGCACACTGACATTTCCTGATGTGCAAGTGTACTCTACTGAGAAAGACAGATCGCTACCATGAGAAAAGGGAGCCATACCAATCCATTATTTATGCAAATTTTTCATGACCTGCAAAGCTGAAATGGCCTGATACTGCTGCTCTCAAATAGGTTGTTGAACATGGCATAGTTTTAAACCTGCAACAGTAAAGCCTGTATCAAGTACAGGAATTTAAAGATACATTTCTTTTCAGTTTCCCCTGATGGCGTGCAGAATTCTTTCTCCCTATATACCTTTTCATAACTAAATCAAATTTGCCAAGTGTATCAAGATTTACTGCCTTGAGGAAGCCCTTTTTTCCCCTAAATTAAAGCTCTTATGTATGATTTTTAGAAGAATATACAGGAAAATCAGGAAATTCCTTGGAGTGTCTCTTCTCCTTTTCCAGATAAATGAGATCTAATATACATTGAAATAGAAAACTTTATTATGTATGAATTTTGTGTTCAAAACAATATGGTGTCAATATTGTTGTGTTCCGATGTTGACACCACATGGTAAAGCTGTATACTCTTGTAATATGTTCCTGTTTATAGCATCCCTTACACAACTGCCTGTCAGGTATATCTGATACTATGGTGCTCATCTCAATCTTTTTACAGATCTTAGTGGGGTTGGAGGGTTTTTTAAGCCAAATTGTTAAGGTCTTCCTAACACTGTGAGTCATTCCTTATGATTTTTTAATGTTTTTCCCATTTCTGTTTAGTCCTCTAGTAAATTAAACCTGCTTAGTTTTTTCTTGAGTATATTCTCCCATCTTCAGCCTTCTTTGCTCTGAGGAAACCATTTATAATGCAGAACTTAAAGGTGTCTTTACTTGAATTTAATGATTTATGTATTTTGGTTTTGTTCTTGTGACATAGGCAAACATCTAACTCCACTGACTGATTGTGCATTATTTTACTGCACTTGGGAAATATTTTCAGACATGGAAATATAAAAAAGTAGCATGAGTCAAATACAGTTTTCATGATTCTTATGAAATAGAATAGAAACCACATTAAAGGCACATCAACTGGCAATTCAGTTTTCCGTTATTCTTGTTCCAAGATTATGCAAAAAAGATCACTTATTGTATATTTTCTTTAACAAGTACAACACTATTATCTTTATATGGAAAAAATGGTAGTAGCATTTGGTCTTTTGCATGTTGTCTTTTTTCACCCTCAGGATTTATGCTAAACACATGGATAGCTGGGGTCAACCAGGGTGAAAAAGGCTCAAGTATTCCACTTGGCCTCAAATCATACCAGCTGTGGTCCTTTTTTGTCATTAGGCTCATGCCTTCCGCTTTCACAAGCTCTGCTCTTAGCTTTTGTGTGCCTGCAGTGCTAAAGCTGGTCAGTCTCTTGTCACTAATTCCCAGGGCTCAGTTTCTTCTTGGTTTTACTCAGGTGTGTAACATCACAAGGTGAGAAGGGAAGGCAGCTGAAATCTCCAGTCATTCTAGGAGCCCAAGGGGATGGATAAAAAGTCTCTGTAGGGCTGTGTGATGCTAACAGAAACAGGGCCTAGCCCCATTATTTGGGGATTTGGGTCAGCCTTTCAGCAGCAGATATCATTGTGACTGTGGCCTTTCTTCACCCGTGAAGAATCATTGAAACTCCTTTCTACAGTCAAATTTCAAGGTACAGTGAATCCTCTCTGTATCGCGACTTCTCCTTTACGACCCCGCCTATTTGCGAAGCAATTTTTTCGCAGTCCGGCTCTCAGGATCTGCGATATTTCATAGGCAGCGCATGCGCTCTGCTTCTGCTTTGCCGAGGGGCGGGGTCGGCTCTCCCTGTGAGGCGGGACGGCCCCGCCCTGGGCCCAGCTCCCCCGGGAAGGGCACGCAGGGAGGATTCGGGGTTTTTCCAGCACAGCCTCGCGTTTACAGTCCTGCCGTACTGTGCCCGGCTCCTGAGCCGGTCCTGTGTGTCTCCGTGCCCAGTCTCTACAGTGGAAGGGTCACGCTGCACTATGTCCCAGGCGGCCACTGAGACCCAGTGCAGCACCGCCACAAGACAGGCCATGTATTTGTATGTACAGTGTATGTATGCACATATCATTTATAGAATTTAAAAAAGTGTTGTGGAAGCTTTATACGTGCTGACTTTCTCAACGGCTTAATAAAATTCAAACTGCCTTCATGGGCTCTGGACTGGGGACAGCAGGGAGGGCCTGGGGGGCTGTGGGATGGGGACGGCCGCTGTGGAAGGCAGAGCAGGTCCCTCAGTGTCACTTGCCCGCCCGTGTGTGCGAGCTGCAAGCAGGCAGTGCTTGTGTGCGTGTGTCTGTGTTACTGTTTCCATGGCTAGGCAGGGAAGGCAATGCCATCTGTGCCCAGGGTCTGCCGGCCGGCTGACAAGTGAGGCAAGCGATGTGTGCTGGGACGGGGCAGCGGTGGGATGTTCCCACACCGCTGTCACTGTGCCAGGAAGAGGTTTCTGTTCCCTCAACCTCTGGGACTGTAGTGGCGGCGCTGCCTTGCTGCCTCTCCCGGCACCGGTGGATGTTAAAGGGAAAGAAACTTCAATATCGAAGCCCCTGCCCTGCCTTAAGTGCACGGGGTGTCTCAATGTTGCAAAGTTAAGGTTTTTCCAGGCTCCAAGAATGCCGACCAGAGCTCAGGGACACCCCTTCCCCGCCACGGAGGCAGGGTGAGCGCGCACGGGCCGGCATGAGCACTGGGGCTGGGCCGGGCTTGGGGGGGAGCCGCAGCGTGAGGTTTGGGCTGCGAGCGCACACGGTCACAGCAGCCGCTCAGAAACGGTTCCCTTTGCTCGCTTGTGCCGAGAGAGACAAGGGGAAGGAGCAGAGAATTCTCTGCAGCCCTGCGGAGTTCCATGGGGTGGGGCAATGGGCATGGCCTGCATGCATGTTAACGACCTGCAGTTCTTTGCAAGTTTAGTGGTTTGTGACGGACTGGGCCTGTCCCTTTCCTCGTGATGGAGGGGGTATAACTGTACTTGATCAGCTTTTATCTGGGACTTGCTTTGACAGGTTGTTGTGTAACAATGAACTTTAACTGTCTGAACAACAGAGAAGTTCCTGATAGTGTGGCTTGGGTGAGAACATGCTCTGCTTACCCTTAATTGGCAGCTTTCTCCTGGCTGGAAGGTTTTTCTGGCCTTTCTTTCTCTTGTGGCAAAGAATTAGAGGAGTTAGTCACGGTTCCTCCTAAAGGCTAGGGAGCACTTGGGAGACGCGGGACCTGAGCTGTGTTGTTCTTGGCTGCTGGTTAGGCTTTTCTGCTTGTGTTCTCCTTCCAGATGCTCAGTGATAATGGGCAGCTCTGTGGTTACCACAGCAGAGCTGGCTGTTAGAGTGTCTTCTACTTCAAGTTAGCTAATACATAAGAAGCAAACACACAGCCTTAAAACATATGTAGTGAGAACAAAACTCTTTGAAATGTTTTTTCCTAATTTAAAATTTCGTTTTATTTGAAAGTCCTGTAGCGGAGACAGTTGTGTCAGATAGCATCTCCCTGCTGCGCATGAGTTTTGCTGTGTCAGGAAGCAAAGTGATGTTGAGAGGTGTGGGACTGAGTTTTGCTCCAGATGTGGCCAGTCTGCCGTACAGTTTTACTTCTCTCTCCTTTCCCTGCCCAAATCTGAGTCCATAGGCAGAACTGATCCTCTGTTTATGTGAAAGAGCTTTCCCATGTGGAGTTTGTAACAGCCGAAAAAAGTAGCAGTAATTTCTGAATTGTTTTGCAATGTTGACGTGTTTGGACATGCTGAAACATCCTAAAAGAGAACGAAGGTAGCATATTCAAAATACATATAAAAATAGGCCAGGCAGCCAGAGCTTATTCAAGAAGTAATCTGTACTAAAAATGAAAACAAATTATGGTACATGGATATTTTTAGAAATAACATTTTGACACGCCAACTTTTTGGAATGCTTTCAGGGTCATATATTTGCCATTCTTCCTTTGGTGGGAGTCCTATTGAAACTGGTGGGAGTTGTGCCTGGGTAAAACTTTGGCCCATGATTTTCCCTAATATGACATTTTTTTTCTTGAATGGCCTCCTGGCAACCTTGTTCATAAGTAATTTGTCATGTTTATTCTCACAGTAAAAAGTGCCTTCCATCTGTCCTTAATCTGTGTTCCCTTTAACTTTTATTTTTGCTTCCTTTTTTCTGTCATCTGTGTTGCATTGAAAATAGAATTTCTTACCCACTTTATTTATCCCCATGTAAAGGGTTGTAGTCATTGAAATAAATCTTCTGGCAGTCTTTTCTTTAGGCCTAGACAACCACAGTCATCAGAAAAAAAAAAAAGATGAGGGCAACAACTTGAAATAAATTATTGAAGTTGTACTTAGACGGCACTCTCTAGATTCCCTTGGCTAGCACTTTCTATTTTGCTCCTTGAGGTCTTCCAGATCTCAGCTGTACAGGCTGATTTTGCTCCGTTTTTTTCTTTACCTTCTATTGTCTCTCCCCCCAGCTGTTTGTTTTAGGCAAAGCACATGTGCAGGGCCGGCATGCTTTCCCCCCTCCCCCCCACCCCCAGACTAATTATTATATTGGTTTTTTCTGATATCAAATTTAAATTTTAGCTTTTAATGCTGTTTCCTCAGCATGCTGTGGCTTTTTGCATTGAAAAACTCATCTTCTTCTAAGCACTATGACAACATCTGTTCTATTCTTGTGGAAATGAACATAATTCCGTTCCCTCTAGACCATTTAAAGACATTGTTTGACTTGGCTATCTTTTCCTGATTGGGAGGGTGCAGAAGAAGAAAGAAGGTCATTCTCTGAATCGTTTGATCAGCAGAATGAAATCTAGGATTGAGCCTAGCTGTATTTAACTTTTCTTTTTTTCCTGCCCATGGGTGAAATAAACTGCTTTTTCAGAAAGTTTGAGTAACTGGAATCTAGGCAATGGAGCACAGATGAAAAGCATCTTAATCCATGCAGGAGGTTGTGCAGAGAATTTTTATTACAAGCTCCTGAGAGCTTAGAGGTCATTACTGCTCCTGAAGGCACTTAATGCCATTTACTGACTTTAACTCAGAACTGTGGATTTGAATCCAGGTAGGGTTTAGATTTAAGGAGTTCCCTTTCTCTTTAGAAATTGTGTTAGGCATGATAAGGTGATTCATGAAGCCAGTGATTAGTAGACCTGTTTTATTTTCCTCATACTAAAATCAAGATTGGCATATACTGTCTGAGAACCAGACAAGGTTAATCAACTAATAATACTAATTTTTATTGAGTCAATTTTTGAAGCTCTCACTAAACTTAACTGACTCTTAACAGACCAGTATTCTTTGGGACCAGAAGAAATAAGGGCTGCCTAAAAAATCAGTTGTGCATTATCTCTCACAATACTTTTCCCTTGTTGAACCTGGTGGGAAAGCTTATTCTGAGTTGTACTTATCCACACTGACAGACTGAAAAACTGAGAATTGTTAGGATGCAGAAAATATATGGTACTATTTTGGATGCTCTACTGTGTCATACTAATTCTTGTGGAAAAGGGTCTTTCTACACTTACAACCACAAAAGCCAGGAGTCCCTACAGATTGAAATTACGAGATTACATGGGAAAACTAGAACTGTAGCACCACAGAACTGCAATATGATATTAAGACTATAGTAACAACTGTCGTGCCTAAATAGTGGCTTTGTCCATGAAAACGTTAACAAGATCAAACAGGGCATGAAGACAAGAAATGCAATAGCAGTGGGAAACATAATTTACCAATGGAAATTGGGTAAGTGACCTGGGTGTTGTGCTTCTGAGTAAAATTTTAACTTTTTTAATGATGCTTATGCAAAGGCTACTTGTTTATCCTCAGGGAAAAAAAAGAAAGTAATTCATAATAATTCTAAAATTTGGTCTTAGATAGTGTCAGAAAGATTAATACAGTTAGAACCTCCGTGTGACAGCAGCTAATGTACTTAGATACAGTGTTCTTGAAATAGAAAACAAAAGGGAAAAAATCTCTCTTGGCAATGTTCAACTTTAAAGACAAAACTACATAAAATGTGAAAACTCTTTAAAAAGAAAGCCAAAATTTAAAATGTTTGTAAGAGTCATGAAGATTGTTTAATTATAGGAGCTCATTGAAGTCAACTTCCAGGGGAAGACTTTCAAAGACAAAAAAAAAAATCCCCAAAACCCAAAATGGTTGCGTAACTAAACAGCAGGGTGAAGGAGTAAGAGTATTAAAAAGACTTCTTTTATTGGAAGTAAAAGGGCTTTCTTCAAGTTGAATTTGTGTTTAAATGAGGAAAATAAAACATAAACAAATATATAAACAGGAGAAAGGCCAAAAGAGAGAAGAACAACTTGGCAAAAAATACTAGTTGAGTCATTTTCAATATGTCTTTAAGTAGGTAAAATCTTGACAAAATCTACAGGACTAGTCAAATAGGGAAGGTAGAGATGTGCGCATACTGGCATATTTCTCTGTCAAGAACATATCAGAAGATTTGTCACCGATAAAAGTGCTATGAAAAGAAATTTCAGAAAGAAATTACTAGGACAAGATAGCATCCCTGCAAATTAAGGAACTAAAGTACTAAACTGTCAAACCAGTAATGGTAGTGTAATGCTTAGAAGTTTACTGCTCTTAAAAAGTGGAGGTGATAAATATGACAAGTAATCTGAGTGAGTGGTAGAAGCTACAGTGCTTTCTTAATCCCCATTCTATCTAAATAATTAGATTTATAGAGAAGTGTGATAAAAAAAGAGAAGAATTGGCATAGCTTTCATAGAGGAACCAGAATCTATAAAATGTCTTTGAAAATGTGATTGAACATATGGACAAGGATGATCTCTTTAGTAGAAGCTAGTTGGTCTTCCAAAACTCATTTGAGCATGTCCTTCATCAAAGGGTCTCGAAGAAATTTTAAGTACAGTGATCCCCCATTACTCGCAAACTGTTGGGTCTGGTCCTCCTCACACAAGTTGTGGAATCTGCGAAGATAGCGACCCCACTACGTGGTCAAGTATGCCATGCCCATAGCCACGCCCCCTCCCCTAATAACGGCTGGAGGATGGTCCTGAGAGCTGGGCTTGTTTCAGGTGTCTGGCTGTGCTCCGCTGAGGCGGGTGAGCGCTGGGGTGGGGGGGCCACCGCTGAGGCCAGGACTGGAGCAGCGAGCGAGCGCCGGGGCTGGGACTGGCTGTGCTCGCTGCGCGAGCGGCGGGGGGGACTGGGGCCGGGGCTGGCTGTGCTTGTCACGCAAGCAGTGGGGCCAGGGGCCGAGCAGACTGGGGTCGTGGTAGGTTCTGCGCACGCGTCAGGTCCCACAACTTGCTGGAAAATCACAGAATACACACAGAATATTCTGAGTTGGAAGGGACCCACAAGGATCATCGAGTCCAACTCTTAACACTGTCTCCCTGGCGGGAATCGAACCCGGGTCTCCCACACACCAGGTGGGGACACTTACCACTGTAAAATCAACAGCGAGTATGGAATCTCTCAAATTATGGATCACGACTATGCGGAGGATCACTGTATCATGAGATAAGACATTCAGGCCTCTCAATAATAACTGATTACAATTAGGTAACAGGTTTGACTAGATTAGATTAGGTAATAGGTGATAGGTTGGACTTGATGATCTCTATGGTCTTTTCCAACCTTACTGATTCTGTGATTCTGTGATTCTGAGAAAAAAAAGTAGTAGAGTATGGTGGTCATTCTTCCAACAGAGGGAACTCATCACTGGAGCTCCAATGCATCTGTAAGGGCCTATGACGTTCAATTTACAAGTGTTTTGAAAGATACAAGGAGGGGAGGAGATACCAGAGGTGGCAAAATTCACTGGTAGTACTGACATGATTCAAGGTAGGAGAAAGGAAAGATTGTTGTAGGGGCTTGCAGCAATATTTCATTATACTGATGGACTAAATTTATCATTACAGTCGGGTCTCCTATATCGCAGACCCGTGGTCTTAATCGGGGTCCATGAAGCCCTACTTCCACATTGAATGGCGCCCGTGCCGCCGCCGCCCCCACCGCCTGCGCTGCTGCCACCAGGTCACGCAGGCACATGCGAAAACAGGTCTCCTTCATCGCTAAAAAATCATGCTGCTAAGATCTGAAGCCGCAATATGGGGGGCACGAAGTGCAAGAAGGATGACTGTATTAAATGTGAGATAACACAAATGGGGGGGTAAATCTTAAGTTACATATGCAGACATGACTTAGAGTTACGATTGCTAGTTCTGAAAAAACACCCCAAAGCCCACTGTGTTGAGCAGAGGACAAAAAGACAAACAATGTTTAAATGTGTTTAAAAGTTGAATAGAAAACAAAACAGCAAACATCACTATTCCACTACATAAACCTATCATACATTCAAGTCTTGAATTCTGTTTGCACTTTTGGCTTCTTCTCAGGAAGCAGACCTCATATAGGATAATCAGAAGTGTGGAAGAGCTTGTCTAGAATAGCATAAAGGTCACAACTATATAAAGTTGGGCTCTTCACTCTTACAATGTGAGGACAGAGGGAAAGATCAGTAACAGCACATGTGGCACACAGGCAGTAAATGAACAACACTCCCTGTTTGCCAGGCTATTCACCAAATGTGTGGTGCACCTGTTACTGGTGACAGGTTCAAATAAGCAAGAAGGGATTTTTTCGTTCAATGTGTAGCTGAAATACGAAGTTCGCTCCTACAGGGTATTGTGGGTGCCAATAAGTTACAGAGATTCAAAATGTTATTTAACAAATTTAATGGAATTTGAGCATTGTTAGAGCTATTAAAAAACATGACCTCAGCTTAGGAAGGCCCTAGGGTTGGGTTAAGATCTTGAGGGTGGTTGTCCATGGTTGTACATGCTTGTCTCTCTCTCATATTCTTCCCTCAGTTGCTGTAACTGTCTGCTCTTGAAAGACAAACTACAGGGCAAGGTAAATGTCTGATCTCGCCTGTTGCAGGCATTGCATTTGCTTTAGTGGAATCAAACTTACTGCACAGCTCGTATTGCAACTGTTCCTGTTTATTCATATCTAACCTTTATTTTACTTGTTGCTCTGTATTAAGAAAAAACTCACAACCAAAGAGGACCTTTGTTGGTTAGCATTATTCAGTCATGGGGCTCAGACTGCTGAATGGGGAGAGGATGTGACTGAGGCCTGGAAGTTCATCCCTCAGCTCTGCCCTGCTGTGCTTTGTGTCTCATGGCCCAAGCTTACCTCAATTTGTAGGCTGGAGCGATGAGTCCCTTGTGGAAGATCAGTGCCTGTACAGCAGAGTCCTCCTTGGCTGGAATACAGAGTAGGGACCTTTTTTCATGCAGACAAAGCTAATTTTTATTATTGTTTTTATGGGTTCCTTTTTAGGAGGAGCTCCTCTTTTGCTTACTACTGAATGCTTGATGGGTTAATATTGTATTTCTTCAATTCCTCTTCAACCTGATATGTGTCCTCTGAAGTAGATGGTCCTGGGAAAAGGCTCTGTCTATGCTTTCTAGCTGTTTTGTTTTTGTTTAAAGCAGATTATAGGTGGCCTTGAGTGAGGAGACTCAGTTTTAATAATTAGCTGACATTAGGCATTTTGGTACCAAACTTGCCTTTTTTAGTTTTAGGGGTTTCTTTATTCCTATTTTTAGAATTAATGTGATGCATTTGGAATATATGTGGTAAACATCTCATTCTGAGATGCTGGCATTATTCTGTTTTCTATGAAAAACTAATATTAGTTTTGATGTTGTTGTAGTGGAAAACCCATCAAACCCATGGTAGCAAATTGTTAACTCTTTTAGGCAGGTTTTATCCCATTGAACATCCACCTTGTTGATTTTTTTTATTGTTCTAGTTTCTCGGTCAGAAATCATAGAATAGTTTGTGTTCAAAGGGACCTTAAAGATCATCTACTTCCAATCCCTGATAGATGCCCATAACATGTGCCACGTGCAAAATATTAATGGTGTACGAGTCACAAGCTCGTGATCTGAGAGTAAATAATGTGTTATGGACTCACCTGTTTTCAGGACTGTAGCAAGGGAGAATGCCCATTTTGTGCCCACAGTGGGAGAGCAGTGAAAGTGAAGTCCTTGATTCCCATTGAAAAGGGACTGAAAGTAGAAACTTCTGGTGTAACCTCTGCTGCCAGACCTGACAGGACAGTAGGGACAGAGATTTTCTGTGAGCCTGATGCGACTGAAGAAAGACACTCTGTCACTGTTATCTCCTGCTTATTGTTACTTTTTAAATTTTGCTTTCTGCATAACACTGATAATTCTGGAATGGCTTGAATGGATAAATATGGGACCAGAGTTTAGGTGAAGGCCAGGCTCTGCGTTGCTATCACAGGCTTTTGGTAAGGTGAGATCACAAAGAGGAGCTCAGATGAGAAGTTGTGTTTGGTATTCTTTGCCAGCTAGGTTTTGGATACAGAAGTACCACAAGAAGGGGAAAAATGAAAATTAAGGTACATCTGGAAATAGATTGCATAATATAATCACATTTTCTCATCTAGCTATGCTTTTTTGATATTTCATATTGTACTGAAAAGAACTTAATTTGTTTGTAATGGACAAAATGTGGACATAGAGCTCTCACTATGGTGGGCTCTGTCATAACCTAATTATTTTTTTCTTCTCTGTCATCTCTTTGTATAGGTGGAAAATGTTCGGTTACTTGATCGTTTATCTTCAAGAAAAGCTGTGCTGGGAACCTTGTATTTAACAGCAACCCATGTCATATTTGTGGAGAATGGTTCTGAAACTCGTAAAGAAACTTGGGTATAAATTTTTGTGTTTTCAGTTAGCTCTGAGTGCATGACACTTTACTGATGGTAATTTGAAAATTACTTGCAAAACAGTTTAGAAATAGTAGATTAGTTCATATGGATGCTTTTATAACTTAAGGGCATGTGATTTTTGAAAATTTTCAATGGATTCTGGATATTGCAATACAGTAAGAGGAGTAGAAGGGCTTTCTCTCTATGAATAACAGCTGTGCTTGAATAAGGAACAGCTGCTGTAAACTACAACATTGCTTCTATGATCTAGGAAGAACTGAGGAGAAAAGCCTTGAATATGAACTACTACCTTGGCTCTGTCAACTCTCGCCTCTCTTGCTGACTGCTTGTGCTAAATGAGTGATTTTGTTGTTTTTATATTTTTTTGGTTTTTAATAATAATGTAGTATTTTGAATTAACTATTTGGATGGATTGATAACATGTGTTGCATGTTGTCATGGTTCAACCCCAGCCGTTGACCAAGCCCCACCCAGACACTTGGTCACTCCCCCACCACAGGGGAGAGAATGGGAAGGATAAAAGCAAAAAAACTCATGGATTGAGATAAAAATGGTTTAATAGGGAAAGCAAAAGCCTCACATACAAGCAAAGCAAAACAAGGAATTCATTCCTTCCCATGGGCAGGTGTTCAGCCATCCCCAGGAGAACAGGTGTCCATTACATCTAACAGTGACTTGGGAAGAAAAACACTATCACTCCACATGTCCTCCTTCTCATGTCCTCCTTCCTCCTTCATCTCCCCACTTTATATGCATGAGCACGATGTCATATGGCATGGAATATCCTTTGGGTTAGTTGGGCTCCACTGTCCTGACTGTGTCCTCTCCCAACTTCCAATGCATCCTCAGCCTCCTTGCTAGCATTGGAGTATGAGAAACAGAAAAGGCCTTGGTTCTGTGTAAGTAATAACAAAAACATCTCTATTATCAATCCCATGTTTGGCATAAATCCAAAATACAGGTTCATATCAGCCACTATGAAGAACTCTACCCCAGCCAAAACCAGCATATATGTGTATATATAGGTACAATATACGTATATGTGTATTTTGTCATATCAAGTCTTTTATGTAGCTTAATTATGCATCCTGTGTCTATTTTTGTGCTAATTAAATCCATCCTCTTTTGGCCCCACCATTCCTGACTGGATTTTTATCGTAATGTTTCATCTCATTTGATGCAGTATTTAAAATTCTATCAGCATTACCATTCTACCCATGAGAAGGCTCAATATTTTAGCCTTATCTAACCCATGTTAGTTCATTTTTTCACTGTGCAAATAGAGGAAAAGAGCTCTTTCTCTGACAACCACTAGCTTACAGTAAAACTAACAAACAAAAAGCTTTGAATAACATTACTAGGTTGATGTTTGAGCAGCTGAAACGCTCCAGAAGCACTCCTTTGTCTGCAGGTCATATATCAAACACTGTTTGAGCCTGAAGCTAGAGACTGAAACCAAACTACTAGTGAAACAGTAGTGCAAGCTACTGTGCTGACCCTGGCACACCATTACAAATAATTATTTTTCTTCTTAAAGATTTGAATGGCCTAACAATTTTCAATTCCCTTGCAGGTTCTCCACAGCCAAATTTCCTCTATTGAAAAGCAGGCCACCACTGCCACTGGTTGCCCATTGCTGATCCGCTGCAAGAACTTCCAGGTCATCCAGCTGGTCATCCCGCAGGAACGAGACTGCCATGACATTTACATATCTCTGATACGTCTGGCACGACCAGGTATGGGAAGTAAAGAGCACAAAAAGCAATTCTCATCCTGAAGCAGGAGAATACAATGGAAGAAATGTATCTGTGGGTCTTTGTCTTTTGCAGGTTAAGAAAAAAGCTTCATTAGAGATGTGTTATGGAAGAAATATTAAAACAATCACTTATGGAGCAACAAAAAAGCACATTGTAGTATGCAGCTTGTTCTGTAAAATATGACATGAACTTCCTTTTAAAATAATACTCTATGTGCCATAAAATATAATATAATGCTATTTTACATGCAACTGTTGTTTACTGGATGCCTTGTGCAAGTATGAATTTAGGAAAGTACTCTAAATCCAGGAAACTTTCATGTCACTCCCTGCTGTGACAAAAACCTTGCAATATCGTTAGTGGTCTTGTCAAGGTTGGAATTTTGACTTTCTATGCTGTGCATAAATTTCTTAAAATCAGTGAAAGGTTTTGCAGCAAGTAATTGATAAATGAAACTGAACTGGCTGTGTTTTGGCCTATTATTATCTGCAATTTGAATTTGCTCTGTTTGAATTTCTGAATTCAGTTCAAGATCCTTTTGAAATCTTTCCTCTTTTCAGTGACAATCCAAATGTTGCATCAAAGTCCAGCATCTGATTAGCTACATTATAGCTCCTCCCTGCATTATTGTCTCCTAAGAAACAGCTGAAAAATGTTATGGATTGTTTATTTTTAGAACAGTAACTGTAGAAATACAACACCAAATTTTGTCCTTTACTATTAGTTTAATAGTATGCAAAGAAATTGTCTACCATAGTCTATACAAAGCTGACAACACTGGCTTTAATTTTTATCTGGCTAGGAGAACACCAATTTTATCTACTGCATAGAGGGGAAAAAATTGTACAGTCAGCCAGCGCAGCTACTGAACTTTATAAAGTACCTTCTATAATGAGGGTAGTACAATAATAACTTGCTACTTCGCAGTTCACCATTCGTGGCTTCAGTATATTGTGTGAGTTTTCCCCCCTGGCTTTACTGTATTTACCCTATTTACCGCTACTTTGTGGATTTAGCTTATCACAGCACCTTTCTGGAGCCAACCCTCCACGATATTCAAGGGATTACCGTAGTATTAGTAATAATATAAATATAAAAGAAGTAAGTTGGTATGCTAGGTGATACTGGCTGAAAGTAATCAGAAAAATTTAGAAAGAATGAGACAGAAAAATCCACTGTAGTATAGTGGTGGGTGTCCCTGTCTCTCACACGGGAGGGCAGGGTTCGATTCCCTGCCAGGGAGGCAGTGGTGCCGTTTAAGAGCTGGGCTCGATAATCCTTGTGGGTCCCTTCCAATTCAGAATATTCTGTGATTCTGTGGTGACAGATTCAGTTCTGCTAATATAAATCTGGATTCATTCCATGGACCTCAGCTGCAAATACGTGTTCATGCATGCTGGAAGGAATGCAATTCTTTAATGCTCTTTCCCTGGAGGTGGGAGGAGGTGTGCATGATACTATGCTCCAGAATAGCCAGACAGAATAATAAGAGGGGTAGCTATGGTCCTTGAACACAAGCTCAGTGGCAGACTGGAATGGACAAGAAGGTTTGAGTAAAGAAGATGTAATCGCAGCACCATAGATTTAGCTGTTTGCATAGTTCAGCTGCACAGTAGTTTTCCTTCTCCAGCAAACTATCCAATCTCAGTGTGGTAAAGTCTTGCTTACTTACAAGATTAGAAGTATCTTATTACAAGCTGAGCCATATGTACTCTGACAGTGCCCTGGGCTTGAAGCTGTACTTTCTTTAGGTCATACAGTTACTCAGCATTAGAAGGCAGGCTTTACTCTTTGAGGAGAAAATGGGACTCATTCAGGCTCTCAGTTCCAATCTCTGCCTCTTCTTTTCATTCATTCCACCATAGGGAAACCTGAGTGAAGCCCATGTTGTGTACTTGTTTAACATGTTATATGCTATCTGGTGTTCTAGTTATACTAAAGATGAATTTTATGCTTGATTTTATTTTTTCCAATGATTTTAATAAGGTCAAGTTGTTGGCTGAATTTGGCCTTTTTTTGTTAATTAAGCCATTATGTGAAACAAGGTGATCGTAAGAGTTATTACAGGTTTAGTAGCAGGGTTACAGATGCTTATGGCAAAAGAACTGTGGAAGATTAAGAAAGGTCCTTTAGGTACTGGCAAAGGGTTGGTAACAGCTTTAAGGCACTGTTACTAATATTGGAGAAGTTGTGTTTATTATTTTTATAGCTCTGTGTTCTGTACAGTACAGAACACTATGGTGTTCTAAGACTCTGCTTACTAGCTATATATTATTAGAAAAGAAAGCATTTAAATTTACTGATCTTCCTAAAATGATATTGTAGAGCAAGTGTATCAGTGGAGAACTATGAAATCAGAGAAGATTTGGACTGTCATTTACTTTGCTTTGGTTCTAAAGTTAAAAAAATCTGTTGGTCAGAAAGTTTTAAGGAACTTAGAGCAAGAGTGAAACATGCCCTTGTGACATAATATCTTAAGTATCAATGAGAACATTAATTTCAAGTTGTATGTTCAGTAGTTACTTATGTCAGTAAAAGTTGGCTTTCAGTGGTAGTGGTGTCTGGCTGCCACTGGTCACCAGCATAAATACAGATATATTCCTAAAAAACTCCAGCATCATCAAGTTTCTTATATGGTCCTTGATTGACAGAACAGGTGTCACAGCTACTTAACCAATTTTATGGTCATGATAAAATGATTGATGTAGCATGTACTTTTTTTATATTATTACATCATCTGTATCTCAAATGCCTTTGCTAATAATTCAAGGACAGAATTTTGCAGTCCACAAAACTAAGATTTCAATCTTCATAATTAGGAACAAAGACTACTGAGTTAGTTCATTTTGGGAAGATTGTACTGCATAGTCCACTGTTAAGATCTGCTGTATTTGCCACAGGACAGATGTTACATTAATAAAAGGACTTCTGAACTACTAGACAGTAAACTCATTTGCAGAACAAGTGCTTACTCTGGCACTGACTGCAGTTTTCTTTGGATGAAAGCATATTGCTGACATTCTGTCTTTGTGCTGGGAAAAGCTTTTACAATTCTACTGAAGTTTAGCAGAACAGTATATTTTTAGTAGCACTTCTATTAAGGCACATACATTTCAAAATATACAAATAACAAAAGAGCACAGTACTTTCAAAGTTTACTTGACAGTAGACATAAACCAGAATATGTGCTTTTGTAAAGCAAAGCATACTGTTTTAAAAGAAACTACATCAAGGTGAACGCCAAGTTCTGATTTTGAAATGAGAAATCTGAAGTGGTTTACTGTTTTTGTTTGCTTACTTTTTTTTTTCCAGTGAAGTATGAAGAGCTGTATTGCTTTTCATTCAACCCAAAATTAGATAAAGAAGAACGGGAACAAGGCTGGAAGCTTGTGGACCTCAATGAAGAATATAATCGAATGGGTGTTCCAAACAACTATTGGCAGATTTGTGATGTAAACAGAGACTATGGAGTGAGTTGTTTATAATTTTTCTGTTACAGAAGCTGTCTGTAAAATAAATCAGTAGCTTGACTGTGGACTGCTGTAGTGTAGTTACAGGATCCTTCTGTGCCGAGTGCTGTACACACGTTGTAAGGTGCAGTTCTTCCACTCTTTCACATAAAAAGGCACATAGAGAGTGAAAGAAAGGATGTGTCTTCATTTAACAGATATGGAAATGAAGCACAGAAAACATATCCACAGCTGTTCTAAATGTAATGAGTCCAGCTGCCTGGGTAGAAGTTTAAATCATGCCTAATATTAATGTTATGTCTGAATAAGAGTTTTCCTGACATGTAGAGCTATATAAAATTACTACATGGTTATTTTAAGAAAAAAAAATATCACTCAAAATAGTAAGCTTAACAATATTTTTTTCCTCACTGGCTATTCCCACACTCCTTTTGAATCTTCTGTGATGGACTGTATTAGCATTTTTCACAGTCATTTGATGGGTGATATATCTTCCTAGCTGTCTGCTGTCTCGCTTCATTCAGTCTTATATGATTAAAGACCCTATAATGTCAATTAGTTGTGAGAAATAATAACCAAAGTATTTTGGAAGGATGTTTGTCCATGTATTCCATTGGCTCTGTTGCTCGAGCACATCCATGTTAAGGAAGGTCTGTGAAGTTCTCAGAGAAGATTGAATGTGCTGTCAGTGTTTGTTTTCTTTTTGCTAAAACAAATGGAAAAAAAATGTTTGACCTCTTTTAAGATAAAGTGTAGGAAAAATGGCATAATGAAAAAAATCCAGTTCACCACGACAACATCTGGAACCACAAGCCCTTCTTTTACTTCCTCCTTCTTTACATATCTCTGACTATCTCAGATAATAATTTCTTTCTGGCCATCCTAATTCCTTTAGTCATCTCAGAAAGTCACAGGGAGATACTTTATATCCTTTTGATTCTGGTCAGCATGTTATAGGCAATATCAGGAGAAGGGAGTTAAACTAGGACCCCATCTGTAGTCCCACTTGTCCCCGGGGGGACTTCTGGGCATTTTTTGCAGGCTCATTGAGTTCCTCTTAGAAGTGGTGGGCATGGTCAGGGCTGCTTACCTTTTGGTATCCTCATTTTGCATGGTTTAATTTCTGTCCTGGTTTAGGNGCAGAGAGATGGTTCCTACCCTGGATCTGGTTAGAAATACCAACTTGCCTGGTTTACCCCTACCCTATATTCCCCTTTTGTCTCCTGGTGAAAAAAGGGAATATGACATCTGTTGTAAGAGAAGGAGGGGTGAGGGGAAAAGGTTGCCTTTTAAATGATGCTTCCTTCACAGTTCTGATCTTGTTAGTTAGTAAATAAATCATTTATATTCTTTACTTGTGGTTTGCCTTGCTTTTTTGCCTATGACCAGTTTTATTTTCCAATTTTATTTTCCAGCTTTTCCTCCAGGAGAGGTCGTGGGTGAATCTCTGGCACCCAGCCAGGGTCAAACCACGACAATTTCCTTTCTTCAAGTCCCTTTTTTATTAGATTTGCTGGAAAATTTGACTCTATAGTCTCCTCCCATTATAATAGGATGTTTGAGAACTTCACCCACTTCCATCTTTACTCCCAAATTCTGTCACAGAGCAAAAATACAACCTTGCTGTGCATAATGATAGATCTTGTCGGGTGCATGTTAAACCTGTCCTCAACAAGACATGAATCAGCATTTGGAAATAGAGCCATTCCACCCTTCTGCTTCAGATATGCCATTTGTGAGTTAGGGTAAATACTTTCCAGCTTCAAAAGAATGTTTTGAGAAATGTCAGTGATGTGTATACAATAATGACAGCACATTCCCTGAGATTTAAGTTCCCTAGTACATATTTTGTTTTTGCTGTGGAGATGGCTAATGTTACTTGTGCTTTGTATACCAAATAAGTAGAGTTTCTTTTCACAGGTCTGTGACTCCTATCCTACAGAAGTGTATGTACCCAAGTCTGCGACTGCCCACATTATAGTGGGGAGTTCTAAATTTCGGAGCCGACGGCGTTTCCCAGCTCTTTCCTACTACTGCAAGGGTAACAGTGTAAGTGCAAATTTGAATAAGAAAACACTCTGAAGTGTTTTCTTATTTTGGCATTGATTTTGCAATTCTTCTAGTGTTTTACAAGAAGAAATCAGTCATTATTTAATGAAAAAAATTATTACTGTAGCCTCCTGGTTAGTGTGGTTAGTTCACTAATAGGCATTTAATGCATTCATTTAAACTCAGCTGCATCATCCATCTAACAGAAAAAAAGTGATCCCTGTATTGCAAGAAATTGGAGTAGTGTAAGAGGCCCTGAGACATGGGTGGCGGAAGAGTGAAGGCCAGTAGCCGCAGGTTAGCAGGTAACTGGGACGAGAACAGACCAATTTTGGATCTGGGAGCTGCAGCTGAAGAACAAGTTGAGGAGGTTAAAAACTATACTTGCAGCAAATAGAGAATCAGGAGCAGCTTTTCAAGAAAAGGTCCGAGAAGAGACCCAAAAAGGATGGATGGAAGAGCTGTCAAAAGTTGACTGAGCAGCATGTTGTGGATCTCCTTTCTGCAAGAGTGAAGAGTGCCACCTTCTCCTCTCTGTGACAGATATTCTCAGGGCTGAGCAGGGAACTGCCTCACTTGTCTGTAACCTTTGGGAAAAAGCCCTGTACCTAGATTACAGTCAGGCCTCCTATATCATGGACCCACGGTCTTAATCAGGTTCCATGAAGCCCTACTTCTGCGTTGAATGGCAGCTCATTAATACGCAAATTTGCCCCGCACCCTCAGATGGCTCCCTGGCGCTGTTTCAGCACTGTGTTGCTGTGTATTGGTTGCCATGGCAGCCGTGCCAGGGGGGTGGGGAAGTGGTGGAGCCGCTGCGGCCAGAATGGGACAAGCAGAGTGGTGAGGCCACCATGGCCAGGACGGGGCAAGTGGAGCGGCTGAACCGTGGTGGTGGCTGTGAGGGTTGATTTGCATATTCATGACTGCATAATTGAATATTCCTGCATGCCAGGTTGTGCATGCGCTGTTGCGAAAAGGGTCCTCCTTCATTGCTAAAAAATCATGCCGCTAAGATGTGAAGCCACAATATGGGGGATGCAAAGTGCAAGAGGGCCGACTGTATTTATATTTCTTTTTTCTGGCAGCTGAAGTAAAGGACTGAAGGATCTCATGGACTGAGTGCTCTTATGTTTGTGTTCCAGCAGTAAAAGAGACTCGCTTAGCTCAGCTATCATTGCCGGTTAGGCGCATGGTATCCCCTTTGTACTCTCAGAGGATCTGTGTGACTCCTGTGTCAGTCCCAGATCGCTAACTGCATCAAGAGGTCTTCCCTAGTGCTGGGGGACAGGCAGGGCTTTCCAATAGACAGAGATAATTTGAGTTTACAGGGCATCTGTAGGTTTTGCCATGGATGGGAGATATTTCTGTAAAAAGTCACAAGCATGAATCATGGATAAAGCATGAATCTCCATGGAAATCTTTCCTTCGCAGCAGCTCCTATCATAGGTTTGATCTTCGGAAAAAAGGAGCAAGACATTTTCACTCCTTCATTACCCTGCATTTTACCTGAATATTTCTTCCATAAAGACCCGAATTTTATAACGGAAGTGGAGGATAGGAAGATTTAAATACAATCTCTGCATAAACTGCATATTATTTTTAACATTTCATTAAGGCCAAATTTTTCAGAGTTACTTTGCATAATCAACTATGACCAGATATAGATATCTAGGATTCAAAACACTTGGATGTTTCCAAGTCTCAGTGAAATAAAAGGTCTTAGCGTCAGCTAGATTTCCAATATATAGCGATTCAGTTTGGATGAGTTTCATGGTTTCAGCCATGTTTTCCCTATTGTGGTTGGAGTTCAGGTTAAGGTTCAAACTACAAGGATCTGAAGTATTGTGTTTACTTGTGGATCCTTCATGGTTCAAAGAGCTAGGGTAGGCAATGTTGGAGGAAATACATCTTCGTGAGTTTGGAGGTTGCCATGAGTTGCCCGCTAATAGAGTCATGGACAGGAGAAGGATAAGATTCCTGATGTTCACAGCAGGATAGAAAGAGGGCTGCTGCATGCACAGACGACAGGTACTATTCATTCAGTCTTTCATATTCAGAATTTTCCCATAGCTCTTCTGTCCTAACAAATTCAGTGATGATGTGACACCTTACTCTGCATCTTCCAGAATCTGTGAATATGATAAAACCAAAGTATGGAACTATCTGTTCAGCTTATGCAATAACAAAACATGACTTCATCTCTTGCCCTGCCCTTAAACATAGCCCAAGAAATTTTACAGATATGCATGCTCATCTTAAGTAATAGGCCTGGGTCAGCAGATGATCTCTTCATGGATATTGTGGGTAATGATTCCACTTTGTGATATCTGATGGTCACTAGGTCAGTTTGTCTTCCTGGTTTTGCAGTGCTGCTGTTTCTTAAGGTGGGGCTAAACCTGACCTAAACCTCAAGCCTAACCTGACAGACAAGCCATTCTCTCATACTGGTGCCGGCACATACATTAGATCTTTAGGCGCTAGAATGATGTAATGGGCTCCAGCCCATACTTTCTTGAATCTTAGCTTTCATCCACAAACACTTTCATCCCCTAACTTTAACCTTATTCTTGAGATCTATATCTGCCTTATGCACAGTACACTGTGGATGAGAGAGAAATGTCTTCCTTCTATGAAAATGGCAGCCTGTGGATGTATTTTGCTTCATGCGAAGGTAGTATGTATAAGCATGTGTTGCATCACTGAAACGTGCACTGATCAGGAGACAAGACTGAGTAACTAATAACCTGTTTGAAAAATCTCTAAATAAAGTACAAACAGACTGTCACACAATTCAGGGTTTCTGTCTTAAAGATCCATATTTTACTTACTACTGACAGTTCAAAGACATTACCAAAAAAAAAGCCTGTTCATTCTCACAGCAATAAATTATCTGTAGGGCAGTCTGCATGGGTTATGGCCTTCAGCAGGCAGATTTTGTTCATGCTTGTGATCAGTGCTTAGAACATGCATTTATTAGTCCCTTGGCTTCTACAAATCTAGCTGCCCTCTGCCTAGCAAAAATAAAAACCTCCCTCTCAGCCATTTCACATTTTGTTCCTTCTGTCCTCATTTCATCTGGAAGTCTGATCCTGTTGCGTTTGTGGAGAAGCTCTTTTGCCTGCTTCAACAGCCCTGATTAATAAATGTATTCCAGGAGTCAGGCTGCCTGACCCACTTCTTATGTGGTAAGGTCTTCCTCCAGAGGCAGTGCTAAAAATGTGCAACCATCAGCTGCATGTTAAATATTTTTATTTCCTGAACTCATGGCGTCAGACTGTTTAGTAAAGCAGGCGTTGGTGTAAGTTGGTTGTAATCAGTATCATACCTGCTAAGTGTGAGTGGCAGTGCAAAAGGACCTATGCTTTATGTTGTATCAGTGTTCTTGTGATTTCAGTGCTGTACTTATCCTCAAGATGCCACCTTTCAGAAGTTACTCCACATTATGCAAATTCTATATGTGTATTAAAGTACATAGCTCTAAAACTTGGATTCAATACTAGACTTGGGCCAATGGGGTTGTATTGTTTCAGTATTTCCTTGCCTTTTTAAAAATAATGTGTTTATTAACATGTAATTAATTTTATGGTTCTGCCCTTCTCATGTAACTATACATCTGTGCAAACAAATGGTTTTGTAAATGCTTCTGGATGCTAAATTGTTTCTACATAATAATAATGTTGGGGTTTTTGTTTGTCTGTTTTTCTGCAGGCTTCCATATGTAGAAGCAGCCAGCCTTTATCTGGCTTTAGTGCTCGGTGCCTTGAGGATGAACAGATGCTCCAGGCCATTAGAAAAGCAAATCCGGGAAGTGATTTCATATACGTTGTTGACACTCGGCCCAAAGTAAGTATATTAGATTTCTTCTGGGTCCGGGCTGAATATATTAAGGAAGATACACAACCTAAGTGACTGATTGTACTTCTGATCTTAGTTGCATCTGTGTAAATCCATGGGTACATCAAGATTTTTCAGGGGAATCTTAACTAGGAGCCTTGCCAGCATTGTTATCTCTAGGGGAATTTTTTCCTTTACACTGAGCTTTTATCTTTTTTTTTGTTGTTCTTAGCAAAATAGTAAGATGCAGAAAAGTAAATACTAACTTGTAACTATTTAAATACACAGAAGACCTATCAGTAACTATATTTCTGATGAGGTTAGCAAAAATAATTCCCCTTATAAAATGTATTTACAGTTGTTTGTAATGTTGCAAACCTCTGCTTGCATATGCTAAGATTTTCCATGGAGGATTTCTCTTGTGGGTGGGAAAATGTCAATGACCTCCGCATAAAGGTTAAGGAAAGACCAGTTACTGAAGTTACAAAAATGGAAAAGACTTTTTTTAATATCTTCAGCAATTTTGTGGTTTTGAGAGAGAATCTCAAATGTGGTAAATAGTGATCTCAGATGCCATATCTCTATAACTGACTAAAAACCTCTAGCCAAGATAAAAGCTTTAGTAAAAAACATACTATGCAGAAACATAGAAACTCAGTAATGGTCTAGAAGAGGTTGGAAGCTAAAAAAATAATTGAATCCAATTTCTCATGCTAGCAAACAGCTCAAGGTGATGAAGACTAGATAGACTTCAGTATCTGGAGGGGGGAGCAGGGATATGTTCTTTCTTACACTATCAGCAACTTCTCTATTGAAGTGATCAGAGCATCTGACGACAAGAAACTAGAGGGGCAAATCTCTACAAAATCCCCCATAGATACAGCATGAGTTATAGCATGGGAAACGGTAAAATGAGAGCAAACATTTGAGGAAAAAGAACAAGAAAGCTGTTTCAGTATCCTGAGATCAGGAGACAGACCCTGAAAAAATAAAGCTGAGAAGCATAAGAAATGGAGAGAGGAAGGGCAACCCTGGCAGAGCTGGAGCAGAAAAAAAGAATCTGCATGGTTGGTGACTGACTGAAGATTTGAGAGCTGGTGGGAAGGTGCTGAGTGCTCACAGCTGTAATGGGAGGCAGTAGCCAGAAAACTGAGGCCTTGGCACGTCACACTGAGCACTCTTTAATCTCTTGACTGCTGTGACTTTCAGTTCCTTCTTTTTTATTGGGAAGATGAGGATGGTAACACCTTACTTGTGGTCCTGAAGCAAGTGGCTAGTGAACAATTATGTTCAGAACAGGCTTTAGATATGAAGTACAGGTCTAGCTGCCTAAATAATGCGTGTTTCACAGTTTTCTATATGTAACAGAAGTTAGAGCTTGTTTTCTGCCTAATGGTATTGGTCCTCTTCCCTATTTAAGGTGGTCTTTGACTAATGGGATTTATTGCTAATGACTTACTGACTTGGCTATTAATAATATTTTACAAGGTATTAACAGGAATGTCCCTTCTTGTAAACTTTGAGACACCTCCTGTATGCAATGAAAAAAGATTGTACTTTAAAGACTGTACCTTTTGAAAAGCGTGTAGAGCGTGAATTGGCTTGCTTAGCCATGAGTGCCGGCATATTTCCAGCAATGACGGCTTCTCAGGAGCCAGTCAGGAGCTGAAGACTATTAGTTTTCACTGAACTTCTCTGTAAAAAAAGGTTTTGATGTAAAGAAATTTATATACCAGATTTCTGCTTCTTCCTGTGCTGCAAAAATGGACTGATTTTCTAGAGCTGTTGTGCCAAATGCAGCCTTGTTACAGTTTTGCACCTGCTGATGCATTTATAAATTTAGAGCATATGGGAAGGGATAGGTATTGGTGGAAGCAGTTCCTAGCATTCCACAGGGAACTTTTAATAAATGTAAAGCTAAGATACCGAGTCTGGTGCAAGGTTTTGCTGTAGGAGGCTAAAAGACTATTTTCCTCTTTTCCAATCAGAACCAATTCCCTGAAAAGATTATGAGTATTGATGGTTACTTCAATTCAACATTGCCAACTGCTCTTCATATGCTGTCCCTCACTGCACTTGATGATCTTCAAAACAAAAGATTTGGTTGTGGAAGAAAGTTTTGTTTCCATTTCATTTAAATATACCAGGATGACCAAATGCAGGGCTTTACTTAGGCCACTGTCTTTCCTCTATGTGATTGCAGAAGAAACTAATACAAACTTACTGTTTATAGGTAAAACACATTACAGTTGTNCCCCGGCTCCACTCCAGGCTGCACTGGCCCCCCCCTTCCCTTCGGGTCCACCCTGTCTTCCCCTGCTCCTCTCAGGGCCACTGCGACACCGGCGCGAGCAGTTCCCCCACACCAGTGTCCCTGGCTGAGCAGAAAAGGGTTTTCTCCCGGTGTGGGGTGGCTGCAGGCACTGGGAAGCACTGACACAAAAACAAATACACAGCAAGGCAGTGCCAAAACAGCGCCGGAGCACCTGGGGTGTGTGAGAGTGTGGGGCAAACTTGCATATTAATGAGCTGCCAATCAATACGAAAGGCAGGCTTAATGGGACCCGAATAAGACCGTGGTACCGTGATATAGGAGACCCGACTGTAGTTCTATACTCTTTGTAACAAGACATGACTTGGTTATGCTCCACGATAAAGAAAATTAAAAGCAATCTTGCGAGTGACATCTGTTATCTTTAGAGGTTGTATCCTCATATTCACTGCAGTTGAGGACAGGCACAATTTAGAGAGCCTCACAACAACTACTTTAAGAGCAGCAGATGGAATTTTGGTAGATGATGTGGAAAACCTGTTAGTAAATATTTTGGCAGCTGCAAAGTTTGGCAACTGATAGTAGTTAAAATAAATGAGTATCAGAAAGCCTTTCAAATTTAACCTGTATTTATTTACTTTTAAAGAGGGCTATTTCAGATTGTCTTCTAAGAAGGGATTTTTTGTGATAAAATTGCTCTGCTGAAGAAACAGTTAATATGTAGTATTTATCTGCTGATGATTAGGTCAGTTAGAGGATAGAGGATTTTTATTTAGGATTTCTGAGATTTGTGCTAGCTTGGACTCATGCATACAGGTCTTTTTTCCTGAAGCTATAGGCTACTGGATGGGGAGACTGCCTGATTTTGTTTATACAAGAACACTGATATTTACTTCCAAAGAGAAAGATTAGGATTCAGCAGATAATTTGTATCTTTCTAGCACGTCACACTGAGGACTCTGTCCTTAGTTGACATGCTGTTCACAGGCCGTATGTTTTTTTTTGACTGTTCATTGATAGTCAAAACATCATCAGACTGCTGGTTGATAGACAAGAATGGGGTTTTTTTGCCTACACTTTGTTCTGAACTGCATACTACAAGTTAAAACAAGTTTTACCCATGATTTGATTTGTTTTGCCCATGTTCCTGTTTTATATTGTGGTTCCTTCTGTTGTATCATGAAATTCATGCAATGTTTCAGTTCCTAACGGTGGTTCACAAATGCAACTTTTCAGCGCTTGCCTTTGAAAGTTAAGTTGTCAAGTTTGATCCTTAGAAATCTATTTTGACATACAGTGTAAAAAAGCGGGGCTTGTTCATCATGGAATATTGGGAGTAAGTGTGATAGTGATGGAAGAGGTCAGAAAAGGAGACATTCTTGTGTATCTCATGATGCCAGGTACTGAAGTATTATTGTGGGTTTCAGAAGTGACCACAGAAGCAGCAAGTCCCTGCCTGGAATATTGGAAAATAAGCTGGAAATGGAGTTAACTGCATAGCCTCTTGTCTCTTAGGCAATGCCTAAAGGATACTTTGTTTTGTTTTTGTCATGAGAACTGACTCTCACTGAAATGAAAATGAGTCACTTTTTCTCCAATTGATGCCTCCTGTAGTCTCTCCAAAAGCTTTGTTAGTGCTCTGTAGTCTGGATTCGCCACTTGGGCTGCTTTGTTACTCCTGGAGCTTTCATAGTTCTCGGGAAGTTCAAAGGCTCCCCAGCCTTACGTCATGGATTTCATAGAAGAGCAGAGATTTTATGCAAAAGATGATTTCTGTTAATTGCACAGTGAGATTTTGCTATGGAAAATTCAAGAAAAAGTAGATGGGATGATAAAGTATAAGTACTTCTTTCATTTCTGTCAGCTTTAGTTTTCTGATCTGAGATCAAAATTTGGCATAAGGAGCTTCAAAGATAGTTTTCTTTCCCATCCAAAGATCTTGAAGTGGAGAGAAATAAGCATTAAAATCCCCTTAATTTTATGATTGGGAAAACTGAACTAAAGAAGCATTTAGTGACTTTCCCATGCCAGGAAGCAAGTCACAGATTCAAAGATAAGACTTCAGCTTTCAGCTGAATGTATTTTTTTTGCTGAAGCACAGCAGCTTATTTGATAACACAGCATTACTGATGGAAATACTTGTGGTAATTTTGTCAATTCAAATGTTTTGTGCTCTTACACAACTCAAGCCAAGATATTGTAAAATTAAGAAAAACTACTACAACTATATCTTCATTATTTTAAGCGTCAAAGAAGTAAGCTCTGTCACCGTTCGGATGATTTGAGCGGTAGAATAGTAACTTGGGCAACATTGCGGTGTGCACATGCTATGAAATAGTGGTATGGTAGATGAGACACTGCCACCTCCCGGGTACATTCTGCTAGTAAACATAATGTTGATCTAATATAAAATCAAAACAGCATTTTAAAACCAAACCCAAACCTTTATGTTCTTGCAGAGAAACTCTACTTAAGGTGTGTTTTTTCTGTTAAACCTCATTAAAGAAGTTTGCTCACAGGCTGTGAAATAAGGATATCAGACTCAGCAACCCCCTACCCTGCAATAACCTGTAAACAGATCCCCGATTCATAACCCATTGTGTTGACATGGTGATAAATACTTCCTATTTGTACCTGACTTAAATCACTCTGATTTACTGCTGTAGACCCCAAGCTTAGTTTTGAAAAGGAACTGCTACTGGTTTTCATTCAATTTTCTCTATGTTTTTCAGCTCAATGCAATGGCAAACAGAGCAGCAGGGAAGGGGTATGAAAATGAAGACAACTACTCTAACATCAAGTTTCAATTCATAGGCATTGAGAACATCCATGTCATGAGAAATAGTCTGCAAAAAATGCTGGAAGGTAATACTCTTCTTCATTGGAAACTAGAGGAAAGAATTGATCCTTCTGTCACACGAAGCAGGATAACTGCTCTGAAATCAGCAGCAGTGAAAAGAGTATGAGTGTCAGCAGTGAAAAGGGTATAAAAAGAGAATCTTAGCCTGTTGCAGCTGCATGCAGCTGCTTGCTGGCTATTGGGACTTAACCAATGGAGCATCATGGCAACTAGTGGTGATTTCCTAATTGTACAAACACCTTGTTCCGTGTCTGAATCCAGATATCGTTTACTTTAATAACAAAATTCATTTGACTTCAGTGCACCTTACTGCTACTATGTAGGTTTTTGAAATTTACACTTTGATGAGAAAAATCTGAGGTGACTTTGAGGCTGGTAGAAAATGTGCACTAGTTTCAAATAAGGGCATTTAATGAAAACCAGCCCTAAAGTGTGATGCAGGTAAAACAGTCACTCTCTTCGTGACATATTTTTACCTGATTCCTTGGTCTGAGGATCTCAGGTAGGAAAACAGAAGGATTTTCATTAGGAAGTCTTGTTTGGCTAGAAGAGAGGCTAGGTCAGTGAACACATCCTTTTATTTGTTCAGATGAAGACCATCACAGATAGAATAGCAAACAATCAGCCTGGCTGCATGAGGCAGTGCTATGTAACATTTTTGGGGCCAAAAGTTCATGAGAGAGGCCCATAGCCCAAACTTAGATGTAACAAGGTAATTTCTAATGCATTTAACATTTCAGGCTGTTTGGGGAACATAAATTCTTAGCATCTGTTTTCAAATGAGCTATTGCTGAAAACATTTGCTTGTTTCCTAGGTTTTATATTTGCAGATTATTTTCAACAGACAATTTAAACTAACTTCAATGCTGAGAACATTTGAATAAAAATTTATTATTTTTTCACTTGAAAATCCATTTGTATTAGGAATGTGTTAATTTCAATGATGTTACTTTATAAAAAAGCTGAAGAAATTAATTTATACTTATAAAAATGTAAATATTTGATTTAATTATTTTTGTTAGGTAAAAGAATTCTGTTGTCAGCTTTGTGATTTACTGACTTCAATTCTAGCTATTTATGTTAACTTTAATGTGTATTCACCCTTGTATAATGTTCATTTTTGGCAAATTGTATCAGCATTATAAAATGATTAAATATTTAGGATAAGATTATTTTTCAGAATATGCAAAAAATGTTGAGATTTGACTGCACTCTGGAAGTAAATGCATTTACTTTCAGAAAAAAAAGGTTTGACTTTTGTTTTTGCTGCCTCATATTGCTTTAGGATAATAGGGATATTTTTTTCCTATGTGAAGATCCTTGAGGCAATTTTGATCCTATGCACAACCTCCTTGAAATAATTTTTAATATTAGAAGGACATGTTACACAAGGACTTTTCTCAATAGAGATTCAGGGGCCGGCTGAGGCTGCTGTTTGGCACTTGTGATGGAATGGGCAGTGCTGCACATCCAGCTGAGACTTGACCCCATGTTGTGCATTGAGATGATGACCCTGCACGCTCCCTGTCTGTAAACACTAAATGTGAGCTTCTCCTCCCCTCACACCAGGAGCAGTTGTTGCTGATGTAGGAGCAGCCCTCTGATCCTTCGACTTGAGTGACAGATCCACCAGTAAGAAAGCCTGAGTGTCTGGCTTGCAGCAATTATTCCTTCCTCTGCTTATGGCCTTCCTGCCAGAATTGAGGGAACTGGTCCAGCATCTCCCTCTGGTACTTTTTCTGGTGGAAGAGGCAGGTTCCAGCATGTGTCCCGTTTCTTCATCCTCTCCTATGAAATGGGGAGCCCACTGAAATTCTCAAAGCTCTGCCCAGGGGCTCTTGCTTTTCCTGTGCCTACACAATTGAACTCAGTGTTAAGGTCCAGATCATTTTCCAAAATCGTGTGAAATATACAGTGTATGCCTTTAGGACAGTCTGAACTTTGCTCAGTGAAGTAGTCAGTAAATATTGACCAATTTGGCGGTGGGCATGAACCAAACACTGTTTCAGCCTTACCTTGGGCTTTTGTAAACAGAGACAGCGGCTTCAGCCAGAATTCAGCCACTAATTGGTCATGCTTCCATCTGTGCAGGAGCATCAATCATGTGAAAAACTGTTTGCTTTCAGTGCTGCTATCTCTGCATCTTTATAAATATCCTTCAAAAATGGTTTTTAAAATAACCATCTGGAAGAGGCCTTACATACAAACATTGCAAGATTTTGTATGGATACATTAGGCCATTTTTCTTCTGAATTAAATGGAGTTAGGACAGTCACATAGCTCAGATATGGTATAAACTCTGATTTTATAAAATGAAATGCTTATAAAATTAAATTTCAGTTACAATGAAGGGAACTAAAGTTACGTGAGTGACCATAATGGCCAAAAATAAATGAGTCTTTTAGGATTTCCAGACCACAAGAGACCTACTAAGACATCAGCAATTGACAGATCATATATGAACTCAGTAAAAACCATGACAATTTTCACTTTATTCCAAAAATTAATTTCACTGGGTAATAATTTTTCCTTAAAAGACAATATAACTCTACATGGATCAAATTAAAGGTGTAATCTATTTATGGGGTGAATGTAGAATCTCACTGTAGAAAATAGATTGCCCCAAATTTCACTGAGTATTTGTTTTGTGGTGGATTGAGGTATCTCATTTAGATTCTGATTGCCCTTTTTCCTTCTGATGCCACAAACACTATAATATTAAAAAAATATATACTTGGATATAGCAGAATAGAAACTTAAAGTAAAAAGAGAGGTTATTACTTATTTCTTCAAACATGGCATAGAATTTGGAAGGTTTTTCAGGAAAATATTTTCCTGATGATTTATGGCTTTTCCTCACCATCAGAATACTTTTTGACTCTTAAATGAAGCCTTAACAAGGTTTCATTCAGGGATGGAGAAGCATAGAGTGAATTGCTTTAACTCAACCATAATCATCTGTGGTGATGCTGGGAGTAGGAGGCAGTGGCACCATTTAGATGGCTGGCTGCCTGTCTGACAGCAGAAATCATATGCTTTCTGTTTTCAAGCCCTTCTTATTAAATACAGGAATCCCTCCCAGGGGTTTGAAAACTTCACTCCCAGTACAATTTTGGAAAATCCATGCTTCACAGAAGGATGCATTTGGTGAACTGTTTGCAATAGGTTTTATGATAGCTTCTAATTTTAACTTAAATCAACATATTGGGTGAAATTTGACTGAGCCCAGTTTCTTAAATGTTTGTGCTTTTTCAGTTGTAAAGTTGGAATGTGAAGTTCTTTTCAAAAGATCCATGTTTTACACAGAGGATATCTGAAGAAGAGACGTGAACCTTAAGGGACTCTAATTACTGTACATTTAAAATGTAGCTTATTTTGCAGTTTGTGAGCTGAAATCCCCTTCAATGAGCGACTTTCTGTGGGGCCTAGAAAACTCTGGCTGGCTGAAGCATATCAAAGCTATTATGGATGCTGGCATTTTTATTGCAAAGGTAAAGTGTGTAAAATGAGAACTTGGAGTAACCAGATTCAGAAAGTGAGGACCAAATTCTCTGCTTGAGGATAACTTCTGTTATCTCTTCAGTGATGTCATACCTTAAAAAAGCCCATTTTGCAATGCTTCATGTATGAGGGGAGATGATTCTTAAATGTTGTTATGTGGACCTTTTGTAAATATGGTAAAAAAAAAACTTGTGTCCTTTTGTAGCAATGGCACTGCTAGTCCTGTCTTATTATGTCCTTAATTTACTTGCCAGCAGTAACTGTTACAGTTTCTTTCCTTATTTCCCCTGTCTTCTCCACTGGTTTCTGGACATTTTCTTTGTTGAAGGTTTCTGGTAGTTATAATAAATAAAATTATCTACTGTGTTACCCCCTCTGAGTTTCCAGGCAACCAACGAAATTCACCTCCTGTGTAATTCCATGGCCAAACTCTCTAACAGCTTCTGCTATTACAGTCGGCCCTCTTCCACTTCGCGCCCCCCATATTGCGGCTTCACATCTTAGCAGCATGATTTTTCAGCGTTAAAGGAGGCACCTTTTAACAACTGCGCATGCGCGACCTGGCAGCGTGAATATTCAATTAGGCAGTCACGAATATACAAATCAACCTGCTCGGCCGCCTGGCCCGTCCCGGCAGCAGCGGCTCAACCGCCCGGTGGCGCCAGCAGCTCGGCTGCCTGGCCCGTTCTGGCCACACCCGCAGCGGCTCTGCTGATTCTCCACCCCCTTCAGACACGGCCTGGGCTGCACCGCTTCCCCACCCCCCCCGGCACGGCCACCGTGGCAACCGATACACAGCAACACAGTGCTGAAACAGCGCCAGTGAACCGTCTGAGGGTGCAGGGCAAATTTGCATATTAATGAGCTGCCATTCAACACAGAAGTAGGGCTTCGCAGAACCCAATTAATACCTCAGGTCTGCGATATAAGAGACATAACTGTATATACTTGAGAACCATTCCAGAAAACAGTTGGCTTTAGTAAGAAATTATTTCTCCCAATCTCACTCAAAATAATGCAGACATTTGTCATCTACCAACAGTAGCTTTAATTTTATTACCCTCGTCCTCATGCTCTGCCTCTTACTCCTTCAATTCTTGAGATTCCTATTACTATTTCTTATGGGACATTTTATTCACATGACCTGCTACATAAAACTATATAGATAAAAGTACATGAGTTTCCCTCCTCATTAACTGCTTGTTTCTCTGGCTTTTTTTTTTTTCCCCCTACTCAGTAGGCAACTGTATTTTCTTGCCTGAACAGCAACTATGAGATAGATGCACTCCCAGCCCTACTACCTTTTATTTGCTTATAGAGAAATTTGGTCATTTATATTAGCTTTGCCAACTTTTCCTCAGTGCCTAGTCTTAAAATACTGTCAAAAAAATTTATCCTTTGTCCATATGCTTGGTAGCCTTGTGCCTCCTCAAACATCAATTTTGAACCATTCTTTTTTGTACAGTTCCCAGTTCTCAGTTCTTGGTCTTCTGCCCACAGGAGTTCTATTTTGGTAGAAGTTACTTGTCTCTTGAGATAAACATAAATAATTCATTATTATTTCTCATTTCCTATTAAGCCCAAACTTTACTTAAATGTTTGTTTTTCTAAGCGGTATCTTTCCTAACCTATTTTATTTTCTACTTCCTAAATTTAGTTCTCTTTAGAAATTATGAAGTCCAAAACCTTTAGAACTAAAAAAAACTCCAACCATCACCCCTCAAGTTCTAAAAATAATGCAACATTGTAAGTTCTCGCTAATGGAGAACTTAATTTGATCTCTTCTTTATGTGTTTATGTATAAAATGGGATCCTCTCTCACCAGTTACTACATTAAAGACACAGATCAAATCCTGCTTATTAGATATGGAAGTTTACCACTACCAAAGGTTTCACCATAAATCTTTACAGTATGTCATCAGTGCAATGCAGTGTGCTGTAATAATATCCTGGCTGGTGCTGGCATTGGAAGCAGACATTGCCCTTATTGACATTACCATCAAGATGAGAAATTAAGAGCCATATTGCAAGAATGGTATGTGAACTAGAGCATTAACTGCATCTGAATCTGTTGGAGGTAGTTGTTCACCCTGACAGCCTGGTGTGTTTTAATTGAAATGAATCCCACATCCTCCTCTAGTGGAGCATAAACACGTGTTGCTCGAGCACCATATTGCATGGGATGGGATGAATTAACACTTTTCAAATAAAAGGAGTAACACTCAATATTATTTGAGAACTCTGTGGCAGAATGGAAAATTAACCAGGTTTCCTAGTTCCCAAATTAATGCTCTATGGCACTCTCTAACTGTTCCTCTCTTACTATTGTCTTACTCCCTGCTTGTGAAATTTCTGACTTTTTCTGTATCCTTAGGCTGTGGCTGAGGAAGGTGTGAGTGTGCTTGTTCACTGCTCTGATGGCTGGGATAGGACAGCCCAGGTTTGCTCTGTAGCAAGCCTTCTATTGGATCCATATTACAGAACTATGAAGGGATTAATGGTAAGCAGGTTCTTTCACAGAGTAAATGAAGTACACAGAAGATCAGTATCTTTGTTTTTAATGGGAAGTGAACTTTCGTTAAATACTATACCTTTTTGGGGTTTTTAAGCAGGAAGGAAGGCTTCCATCTGTTCAAAAAGGTGGGAATCAGTTGGGCACCCTTTTTCTTTTTTTCCTAACCTTGACCAAGAAACTTTCTCACAGCACAAGGAGCTTTTGTGCAAGCAAAAATTTGTATTCATTTGCAGTGAACATTGTAATTTTGACTGTCAGAAGTGTGTTTTTGCGACGCATTAGATTGTAATGAGCAGCTATATTGGAAAATCTGTTCCTTTCCTATGTATACTAGGAGTGGTAAAGCTTCTATGAATGCTTATCAAGTTACTGGTCACATATTAAAAAGATGTTTGGGACATTTATATGTTCCACTTTAGAAAGCGATGGAACAACCTAATTGAATTTGTGCTGTAATACTGGGTTCCTACCTGCATCCATGAAGAGTGCTACTTTGCCTGAGCTGGCAGCAGTGCTCATCACTCATTCTTTTTCTGCTAATTCTGAAAATTATTTGGGGTTCTAATACTGCTTGCTTACATAATTCTTGCTTATTCTAAGAATTAACCGGGATTCAGATACGTACTGCTTGTTTACACCACTCTTACGCCTGTTTCAACGGCATTGGAATGGGTTGCCCATGGAGGTGGTTGTGTTGCTGTCCCTGGAGGTATTCAAGGGTAGACTGGATGAGGTGCTGAGTATCATGATTTAGATGTTAGGTTTTGGTTGGATTATAGGTTGGACTAGATGACCTTCAAGGTCTTTTCCAACCTTATCAATACTATGATACTATGAACATGTGTCTGCTCTACTTCACAACACTGATGCAGTATTCATTTTTTTTAGGTGTTAATCGAAAAAGACTGGGTTTCGTTTGGTCACAAATTTAACCACAGGTAAAGTGGTGCTAAGGTTTTCCTATACTATATACGTACACGTGTATGTTTGCATAGTCAGTATATGCTGCTGTTCCAGTTTCACTTCTTTGCTGCCTTACAAAACCTATCATCAGAATGCCCTCGGGAAACTCCTGTGCTCTTTTCTCCTACTATATAATTTAGCTGCCTGGAAAAATGGAAATATTTTTATATCGATTTTTTCTTATATCTGCACTTCACAACTGCTATTGGGAATCCTCGGTGCTGGCCTTGCAGTTGCGATGAGCAGTGAGAGGTCCGTGTCATTGAAAAGTAGTATGTATGTGTCTTGCAAAATCCTGTCGGACTCCAGCAGATATTTCAGTAGTGCCAAGGCTGCCCATGTAAGTTCAGCAAAGTCTACATGTTGCAAGACAGTACTTAATCTTAGACATGTCTGTGAGTTATCAGTTATATAAAATGTACTTTTCCTATTACACTGTGTTTTAACAAGTGATTTGTTCAGAAATCTCATGCAAAGTGAAGTGGATAGTAATTTATTTTGGCAAATTATTTTGAACATGCACCCAATGTAAATGCTATGACGTAATGAAAATGTTGGAGGACTTTCTATGTTCAAACATGGGTAATTTTTTTCTTTCCTTCTTTTGAACTTCCTCTTAGCTTCTGTTAAAAAAAAAAGTGCAATTTATGTATTTGGGTTTAATTGCATTATATTACTTGATTTGAATATAAATTCATTATAGTTTCAAAAAGCACAATAAAGCTTTCAGGAAATCTGTGCAGCTCCACACCACCTGTGAAATTTCAGCAGAAATTGCTACATTTAATATCATACTGTCAGTTGGTTGATAGTGGTAAAAGGTATTATGAAATGCAATAACTACTGATAGCTTTGGATTGCTGTGCAATATTGCTGTATTTCGTTTGATGAATAATAGAATCAATTTTAGATGTTTACGGAATTCCACTCTGTTTGCATGTGTACATATATAAAGTACATAAATACACACACATGACAAGGAGAATAATTGATTGGAAATGCTTCTTCCTGTTATGTAGATTTATAAAATACTTTTTACTTCTATATGTTTTATATTTTCAGGTTCTTTTTCTTCATTATAAGTGGTTCCAAGGGACGTTTTTATAGACAGAAAATTTGATATTCACTTGACAGTTTCAGTAGCATGCAAACATCTCCCACTTTCTAAAAATTTCGCCAAGAGAGGGCAGATTTAACTTGTTTTCTTTTTCTAATATTATTCTGTACCTCTCCTGTTGTTTTCTGGTTTGGGGAATGGTCTGCTATTAAGAGACTGTCCTAAACCAGTCTTTTGTCATTAAGTCATTGCAATCATTCTTATGATGACATACTGCTGTGGTATAACTTTATATTAATAGCATTAAAATACTGCTATGCACCAGTCAGCTGTTTGTAGCTGTAAGGTAACAAGGCACTCATAAAGGGGATTTTGCACTTCGTCTTCATTCTACTCCATGACTATTGTAGGCAAAAAACCATACTAGTAGTTGAGATTTTAGAAACGAATGCCTATGATGTAGGTTGCACACTAAGTGAGGGGGTTTTCTTTACTGTTAATTAGTTTCCTAGAGGAATTGAGGTTGTAACTGAATGTATCTTGTCTTGTTTCAGGTATGGCAATTTAGATGGTGATCCGAAGGAGATATCACCTGTAATTGACCAGTTCATCGAATGTGTTTGGCAATTAATGGAACAGTTTCCTTGTGCCTTTGAATTCAATGAGAGATTCCTCATTCACATACAGCATCATGTCTATTCTTGCCAGTTTGGGAATTTCTTGTGTAACAACCAGAAGGAGAGACGAGAGCTGAAGTATGCAAGTAACATATGCATTTTATTTCTTTAGTAACATACTTACATATGGGATCTGTGGCTGGTCATGTATTGAGGACAATGGTCTTAAGCTGTGCCAGGAGAGGTTTAGACTGTGTGTTAGGAAGAGCTTTTGCACAGAGAGAGTGATCCCTCAGTGGAATGATCTGCCCAGGAAGGTGGTGGAGTCACCATCCCTGGAGGTGTTTAAGAAAAAACTGGATGAGGAACTCAGTGACATGGTCTAGATAATGGGATGATGGGATGGGGAGCTGGTTATTAAAAAAAAAAAAAAAAAAGAGATGACATGACCTTGAGATTGGCTCAGACATCCATCTGATACCAAACATGGTGTTCCTGGCACCAGGGTTGTGGGTTCGATCCCTGTATGGGCATTCACTTAAGAGTTGGACTTGATGATCCTTGGGGTTCCCTTCCAACTCACAATATTCTGTGATTCTGAGGAGTCAGACATTTGCCAGTCTGCACACGTGCTTTCATAAGGCACAGGGTGCCTGTAGTCTTCTGGTAACACAAACTAATACCAAAAAAAGTTGATCCTCTGCAGTGTAGCTCTGCTGGGCATGTAATCCCCACGGTACGTGTGACAAGGATTAGGGAAGATTGACAAGAGCATTAGTCCTTCAGCCATGTGGGCCTACCTTTACTGCCGCCCTAACAACACACAAGGCAAGCTGTCCCTATAGCTCTAGTGTAAGAGCTGAATTAACTCCAGTTAAGTTCTCCGTGGAAGAATTACTGCTCTTCTGTGTTTTAACCTGTCGTTGGATCTCAGGTCAGGCAGGATGTTTTAGTCCTGCTCTCTGGGGTACTTCCTTAGGAACAGTCTTTTTGTCTGGTAGTTTTCCCTAGGACTCAGTCAACAAACTGTCCTTCTGCTGCCTGGCCCAAAAGCAACTAGGAATTAACCTGCTTGCCCTTAGGGCCAAACAGAAAAACGTAGCATCATCATTCGTGGCAGTGCTATGTTTGTACTTGCTTCCTGGGGTCCTGGGTGGGTCCTTAATACAGGATATCTATTGCTTTTCTCATGCACCCTGAACATGTCAGCAGTAGGGATGAGAGGAAGGCAGCAATTACTGCTCCCATTTGGTCCTGTTCACTGCTCCAATGCAGAGCAGCCAAAGTGCCACAGTCCTTTTGAACCAAAACCTTCACAGTTCATCATATCCCAAGACCTAACTGCAAAGAAATTGCAGTTCAGTGGAGTAGGAGTGCTTTTAAATGTGGGAATTGCTCTGGTGCAGACATCAGCCTGAAAGCTTACTTTACAGAAGAAAAGTACTTTACCTCTTGAGTTCACAAAGGAACCAGTCTCTCCACCTGCACTCTCTAGCTGCTCTTGCGTTATGGGAAATGATCAGATTTTGCCTTCAGTGAACAACGAGGAAATATGTTTCTCTATACTTAAAACTTAAGTCTAATCCTGTTAAGGAAGCTGATTGCAAATGAGTACAGAGGACTAGAATGCTCCATCTAAGCTTTAGCTATTACTGAACTGTAGTAGAGACTTTAATATATTTATATTTAATGTATTTTTTCCAGAATCCAAGAACGAACATATTCATTATGGGCTCACTTGTGGAAAAATCGTGCTGAGTACCTGAATCCTTTATACAGGTCAGACCACAGTCAAACCCAAGGGACTCTGCACCCACAGATAGCTCCATGCAACTTCTTGTACAAGTAGGTAGTATCACTTGCTACTAAGAATTGTAGGATGTGTTAGTACAGAACAGAGTGCCTTCATATTTTTTGTTCGTTTTCACTTTATAGAGAGTAAATTCAGTCTCAGAGACAATGTGTTTGTTCTTCGTATGCTCAGAGTCAGCCAACACTTCCTTACCATTCCACAACGGAGTATTAGTCTGAAAAGAAGCTTAAGATTAAAGCTATATTGATAGTTGTGTGTCCTAATTTCATGGTTACTCACTTCTTCCATTGAGAAACACTTCTTTCAGTTCTGTTCTTGTCTGTGGTTT
The DNA here is from genome assembly GCA_013390025.1 of Pitta sordida. Classification (NCBI taxonomy): domain Eukaryota; kingdom Metazoa; phylum Chordata; class Aves; order Passeriformes; family Pittidae; genus Pitta; species Pitta sordida. Next base: position 215,330 of record WEKX01012278.1, on the reverse strand, counting down.
CTAAATTGATAGTTGCTTCAACTTCTTCCATTCCAAGACTGTGTGATGTTTATTTGGATCAGTAGGTGTAAAAAATAAAAATTATCTTTTCAAGAAATTATATGGCTTCATTGCTAAAACAAGTGTTTAGTAAAATAAAAAGCAGATTTCCCCCATATTATTGTTATACCTCAATAAGTTTTGGTTTTTTTCAAAATATAACGAAATACAACTTTTGAAATGTTACTACTGACGTTCTGACTTAATTGTGCCATTAATCTTAACAAAGTTAAGGAGAACTGGAATAGAAAACTGCAATTTAAATAAAACTGACCAGTTTGTTTTTCAGTTGCAACTAGTAGCATCTGTTAAAAAGCCAACAAAAATCTGAAATGACAGAAATTGAATTCTTTCATGTCTACTATACCAGGCTTTAAAACAGTTTAAAAATAGTCATTAATTGTATTCTTTGGGATAGTGGGATTTATAAAAGAAGTACTGATGCAGCAGATCCCCCAATGGATGAGTAATCCTGTTGATTTACTTGACTGCGTAAAGATTTCCAAGCATGAGCTATCCGCTGGTAAACTTAAGGAGGAATGTGATTTAAATAGTATACTACTGGGACAGGAATAGGCCACCAGCGAGCACGCATGCGCTCCAAAATCTGTCAGCTGCTTGGCTAGACAGCTGCAGCTGACGGCAGGGCTCGGCTACTTAACCTGTCTGGTGAACTAGTTACACACCCAGAGTCTGGTTGTGGCCAGAGTGCCAGGGAGGTAGAAGACAGGAGGAGCACTAGAGTAAGCTATATACTTACAGTTCAAGTCCTTTCCTCCTGAAAATGAAAAATCAGCTCATCTGTTTAACTAAAGGTTTGTCAAGTAATTCCACAGAAAAGAGAAATTATCAATGGATACACTTCTTCCATAGACAATTTAAAATGCCAGTTTGAACTGTAAGGGAACAAGATGCCATGCTGGTTTTTACTCATGATTTTTAACTCATTTTTACAGTGGAAAACCCCCTAAACCATTAACTATCTGCACCTCCCTGTTCCCCCAGCCCCAGAAGAAAACAAGCATTTTGAATTTCAAAGTTGACTTCATGGGAAGTTAAACAATCAAGAACCAAGAATATGAACAACTGTCTTTACCCTTGGCTCTTGTACTGTTGCTCTAGAGCCCAGAGTGTAGAACAAGAAAATAATTTAAAAAAGGCAAAATTTTGCATTCAGTGAACCTCTCTTAGCCATGTGATTTAAGTCAAAGCTACATTCAACTTTCTTTTTGTTGTGTCAGAATTGGTTCAAGATGCCGATGTCCACAGAGTTGCCCCTTCAGGACAGAGCAAATGCAATTGAATCGAATCTTGCCAAATACTCTATGTGCATACACTCTAATAATGAATAAGCCAGTAAGAACAATATGCGTCGGGGGGGGGCGGATGGGGAGAAGGGAAAAAAAAGAGTGTGCATTTATGTCTTGAGAGGCTACTTCACTAAATGAGGAAATTCGTGACCTTCCTGTTACTTCCAGGTTCTGGAGTGGTATGTACAACCGCTTCGAAAAGGGGCTGCATCCTCGACAGTCAGTTACTGATTATCTGATGGCAGTGAAGGAAGAAACTCAGCAACTGGAAGAAGAGCTGGAGATATTAGGAGAGGTAATAAACACTTGAGCTTGATACCTGATGATAACTTGATAACTGATGATAAATGAAATCCAACTCCTTATGTTGAGAAGTCACCATCCCCTTCTGGAACGAGAATGTTCAGCCATCATCTTTATACTCAGATAAATTGCCATTAATGTTTTGCATTAAGATAGCAAAGTGGTCTTTTTAAGAATGAAATTTTACTTGTGTTAGTGCACAAGTACTACTGAAAGTATGTTTAATCCTTCTGTTAACTCAGAAGGAATTACAGCTCCAAAGGCTGCTGTAGTTGAGCATTGGTTAATGATAAATCATGCACTTCTCGTAAGCCATAAATGCAAATAAGCAGTTTTAAAGGGTGGCAGTTGAGTCGGGCCCTGAATTTAGGTTTATTTAAAGAAAAAAGGCATAAGAGGCCCATATAAGACACATTACTGGCCCTAAATGCGTCCATGTAATATATACTGTTTCCTTTATTTCAGCGATTGGCAAATCTTCAGAAATCACAACTAGGTGATAATAAAATCAAGAATAAGCAGCAAGACCGAAGCAAAGAGTTAGGGCTGTCTACTTCCAACAACAGCTTAGCTAACACTCCCCAGGAGTATTGCAATGATCTGAAATCATTCCCATCCCGGAGTCCTTCACAGGGGGATGAAGAAGATTCTGCCCTGATTTTAACACAGGACAACCTGAAAAGCTCCGATCCTGACCTCTCAGCCAACAGTGATCAGGAGTCTGGTGTGGAGGACTTAAGCTGTAGGTCCCCAAGTGGGGGTGGCTGCTTGCCTAGTGAAGACAGTGGCAAGGACTCTGATGAGGCTGTATTTCTGGCAGGCTGAAATACCTTCACTGCAGCAAGGATCCAGATAAAGTTGAGTCTTACAGTGTCTGGAATGACATCTTTTTATCAGATGGAGAATGGAAGTGGTCTGTGGCCTAAAGAAATAATCCAAAGAAAGGGAACTGTGCAATTGTGTAAGTAAAGATCTAAGCAGAACAAGCTATTATTAATTTTAAGACATAATGCTAAAGAAAGGTAATATCTGCTGTAACATTTAGTTAAGCCAGTGTGGTATTTAAATGTATCAATGCTGTACGTAATTATTCCTTACTTTGTAGACTTCCATAATTATTTATTGTACAAGATAACAGTTCTTCTCTAAAGATGTGGAATTCCAAAGTACTGTCTTACACGAGGTTGAAGATGTACTAGTGTTAGCTTTACTGGTAAAGCAGTCAAAACTTATTTTTGTAGGGCTCTTCTGCCTTCAGATATATTGCGTGTATTCTTCACTTTTTTTCCCCAAGAGGTGTTGAATTTTGAATTCAAACAATTATTCTGCATATCCTCCTACTAGAATCCTTTACAGCAAAGTAGAACTTACAAATGGACGTGCTGGCTAAGGGAAAAATGAAGTTTTAATCCAGAAAAAAAAAATCCTTTAGTAAGCAGTTTCTGCTGCTGCATGTGAATGCACTCCATTTATACTCAGGTCTAAAACAGTGTTGAAAGTTCAGTAGTTTCTGTAAGCAAAACTTCAAGGAATGTAACAATACTCACAGAGCCTCCGTGCTAACCTATCCCTTTATTAAAAAAGGTACATTAGGCAGTTACTCTAGCCTCTTTGTTTTGTTTTCAGGTTTGTATCTCACCCTTGTTCCAAACTACTTACCTAAAATTTTAAAGGTAGTAAAATACCGAATTGTCCAGCCTATTTTGATTCCTACTTGAAAATGCTTTATTTGAGTGGGATTGAGGTACAGTGGAAAGAATAGAGAGTATAAAATCACTTTAAAAAATCACTTATGAAAGCATCACTCTGAATTCATAAGNCCTACTGACAAGACTATTCCTGATGCAAGCCAGGATACTATTGGCTTTTCTGGCCACCTGGGCACACTGCTGGCTCATGTTAACTTTTCTATCAACCAGCACTCCCATATCTCTTTTCACCTGATCATCCTGCAGCCACTCCATCCTCAGCCTATAGTTCTGCATGGGGTTATTGTAACCGAAGTGTGGGACCCGACACTTAGACTGGTTGAACCCCATGCCGTGCTAACTGCCTCATTATCACTCAGTGACCCTGTTTGCCTTGCTCCGGTTCGCTGTGCTCCCAGGAGTGTAATAGCTTTAAATAGCGGCAACCAGGAAGCACCTGGGTGGCTGGAGCCCACCCCTAAGCTCCTACGTGCTCGCTCTCAGCCAACCTGAAAGCCAGAAGGCTCAGAAGCTTCCCGGAGGCGTGTCCCTGCTAACTGATCAACGACCTGAAGGAAACCGCCAAGCCCCCCAGGCACCTCAGAAGTTTCCCAGAGAGTAGGCAGCCTCTTCTGATGCCCAGAGCCTTGAAAAAGGTTATGCCCATAAAGGAATTGATATAAAGAATATTTCTTCCAAACTTAGTTGTTCAAAGTAAACTAACCACTCGCAACAGGTTTTTTTATCTTCACACAAAATTTGCCTTTTAGAATTTGCCAACCTGAAGAGCATGGCAATGCTAATATAAGAACAGGACTGATTCATGATTCACCAGGAAGTTTAATCTTGGTTAAGAATTTTCGTATTTTTAAGAATAGGAGTGATAATTTTCATAATCATCAGTACAGAAGTAAACAACTGAAATTTTGAATGTCTTGAAACTCACTAAAAAGGTGGCCATATTAGGCTGCAATTCTTCCAGGTTGTACTTTTTTTTTTTTCACATATTAGTCAAAACAAGCAGTTAAAAATATAATTCACATGACTGCTCTTACCTGCTTAGAGACAATGTGGTATTGAACTCTAATAAAGCAAAGCTGTGGCAATGGAAGTTTACTTGGATTGCATTTCACTCTCGTTCAAATACAGACTTACAGGCAGAGCTGTATTATATAAATACATATATCTCAATTTAGAATCATTACATTTATGATTCAGTCAGCTTTTATAGAATGGTTTTTCATTCTGTTCTGTGAACTTATGTTATTAAAAATGAGTAGGTAAACTTCAGTATTATTAATATCCTCCTGTGGGAGCTGCTGTCTTTCTACAAATAATTCCTAAAAGTAAGGTTTATCTTAATGTTATACTGGAAAGGCCAGATCCTCAATTTGATAAATCACTGTAGCTTAATTCAAATAAATTCCGCTCTAAGTTATACTCTGTTGAGAATCTAGCCTTCTGGTTTTAATATTTATAAATTTTTAATAAATGAAATCCCTGATTTTAATTGCAATTTTAAAAATGTTTCATAGTTTGAACATAGCCTGTAAAAATGATGGTATTAAAGGAGAGTGTGAATGGTTTTCTCAAACTGAAGAAATATGCTGCAAAGTCAGCAATGAAAACAAAACACAAATATTTTGCCTAAAATGACTTTGAAAATGGACACTGTTACTGCATATCTTTAAAATATAAAATTATACATGACACTGTGTCCTATTAGACATGATTAGAAATAAATGCAGAACAGCAAGAGATGCAAACTCAAAGAACTGTCTTTGTGTTTCTTAGGCAACTCCTTGTAACTAGCTTTTCAACTAAAATATTAACATTTTCTTTATTAACCCTTCACTATGCAGCCCTCTGTGATGTGTCTTTCAGCCTTTGGAATTTTGCATTAGCTACTGTTTTCATTGTACTGTATATATTTGTGGCATTATCAAGCTAATGAAAAACACTTTCAAATAAAACACTTTGGTGTTATTTAATGTTATTTCACACCAGTGAGTGAAACAAAGGTTTACTATCTGATTTTTGTAATACAGTTCTTCATTTACTCAAGTCACTGTGTCACTAGGAACCAGGGATTTTTGTATTTGCCCTACTTCGTTACTTTAATCCAGTAGTTTAAATTGTGGAGGAATCTACAACTGCTAGCTAAGAAAACCAACTGCATTAATTACATGGGAGCATGTTACACCTCTGTATTTTTTTTTATGAAATGCAAAACAAAAAAGCATGAGAAAGCCACACTGTGATCTACGTTGGTTTCTTGCAGCCTTGTGGGGCCCTCCCCTCTGTTGCAAATCTGAAAATTTGGTGTAAGCGCACTGTAATTCAAAACAGGACAAAGATGAACATAACTAAACTGCTGGAAAGGCCTCACCGGGTTCAGGCTGTTCTTTAGTAAGAAAATGTGCCTCTAAAGGACACTGAAAGCAATGGGCTCAAACAGCTGAAGCCTTCTCTACAGAACATGTGAAACATAGAAGGAAAACATACTTGGCAGCTGCTTTTATTGGTAGCTCTACACAAGACAGACAAAAGTGGTAAAACTGGAAATGGATTCTAAAAAGCTGAGAAATAGAATTAAAGGGTTGGAGGGCACAACTCGGATCAAATTATATCATTGAAAGGGAAAAAAAAGTTAAGGAAAGAGGTGGGGAAGGAAAGCTGTTTGAAAAATCAACAAGTAAGGCAGAGAACCACATTCTTTGAAGACAAGGCAAGCCAGAGCACGTCACATGACTTGAAAGACACAATGACACAAACTAGTAACAATTAGCCCCAGCAACAACTAAGAGACAACCTTTGCAATGAAGATAAGCATGTCATCACTGTTGACTAGCTAACTTAATGCTTTGATGTAGATGTTGCCCTGATCTGCCCCTGGAGTTCTCAAGTAGATCACAAACACAGTCAAGGGCAGGGACTGCTGCGCACAGGCTGAAGGCTGAGTGCAGCTTTTAGGTTGGTTGGTCAGCCTCATACTCTGTACCGCAGAGACACGTAAACACTGCAGTGACTGAAAAATCCTCCACGGACAGGTCAGTCACTGACAATTAATTTGGGAAGGGAGGAACATGTAATGAGTCAATTTACCACATGACTGAGCCTCCAAAAAATCTGCCACAGATCTAGAGGCAAGTGTACTGCAAACCTCGAATTCAATAAGAAGGTAAAGTAAGCATTCAACTTTAATTATTTAAATTGCCAGTAAAGCACCTGAAACCAGCACATCAAATCATGTTAAATCTTAAAATAAAATGTAGCAGTCTTTTAATATAAATGATTCTGGAAGAAGCTAATGAAACCTGATAGGTCCTACCAGAACCACGACTGAATTCAGGCAAGGACTCACTTTTTAAGTCTGCTGGTTGCCAAAGTTTTTTGGATTAATTTATTCCCTTTATGAAGATTAAAGAACACAGTTCTTTTATGTATTTCCTTATTGCTGATATACATACAATCTTGCTTTGTAGTTCATTACTGCATGTATGACGTCTACAGGTATCTGACCAAAACAAGGCATTTACAAAAGCCAAAGATCCAATATGGATTTTCAAAGCCTATTTTAATGAAGGTGGCTCCAAGAATTATTGCTGTTGAAAGGGTTAAACAGGAAGAGCTCACATCACTACACATGAAGATAAAAAGTTTGTCCCTAAGTAGCATAGTTCTGTATCCACTCAAGAAGTCCTGCAATGCCAAATGCCCAGTTCTATTCCTAAATTAGATGATTACAAGACATACTAAATTGCCAAAGCCTTTCCTTTTTAAGTTTAACACATTACAGTTTTTACTGTTCAGAATAATGGCAGAATTAAGGCTGATAAAGCTCTGACAACAAAGTTAATTCTTGAATCTCTTTTAGAGTCTTTCAAGGTAGTAAGATCTTGGGACATGAGTAAAACTAAAGATTTCTAACTTACACATTTGCTCCAGGTCCAACATGGCAAAGCTGCAAGAGTTTGTACAGAGTAAACAGAACTACAGTGCATACTGCTTAGGTCTGACTTCATCATAGCCTCCTGCTTCAGTGGTGGCTAGCACAGCAGAGTGCCTCCTGTGCTGGTAATACAAAGCTGGGAGGAGTTGCAAATACCCAAATACTCTGCAGCCCTTCAAAAGGACCTCACCAGGTTGGAGAGATACCTAGAGAGGAACCTTCTGAAATTCAACAAAGGCAAATGAAGAGTGCTGCACTTGGGAAAGAGTATTTCTGCTCTCCTCAGTACAAGAGAGACATGGAGCTCTGGAGCAGGTCCGGCAGAGGGCAACAAAGATGATGAGGGAAATGGAGCACCTCTCTTACAAGAATAGGCTGAGGGAGCTGGGCCTGTTCAGCCTCAAGGAGAGATGACTGGGAAGGGACTTCATCAATGCCTGTAGGTGTCTGAAGGGAGGGTGTCAAGAGGACAGAGCCAGGCGTTTCTTGGTGGTACCAAGCAATAGGACAAGAGACAATGGGCCGAATCTGATGCACAGGAAGTTCCACCTGAATGTAAGAAAAAACTTTACTCTGCAGGTGACCAAGCACTGGAACAAGTGCCCCAGAGTGTTTGTGGAGCTTCCGTCACTGGAGATACTCAAGAACTGTCTGGATGCAATCCTGTACCATGTGCTCTAGGATGCCCCTCTGTGAGCAGGAAGTTGGACCAGGTAACGCACTGTGGTCCCTTCCAACCTTACCCATTCTGTGTGGTTTTGTGATCCAGCAGTAAGAGCAGGCATGGAAAGTAGGCAAATCCCAGTCTCAATTAGCAGTTACAATACAGAATGTACAGAATTTACCCCCTCAAACTACTGCAACATCAGACAAGCCATCTCCTTACTCTTGTATTTCTTGCTTATTGAGTTCACTTTCCCACTTGGCAGAACACCTGAGGATGACACAGTCCCAAGAAACAAGTCACTGTATTTAGCCTGTTATTCCAGAGTGCTTAAAAGTTCATGTGACACATTTCAAAAGCCTTTAAAATATGCATCTAACAGCAGCTGTGGTTCTCTTACAATTCACAGCAAACTGTTTAAAGCTGGATTTACACCTACACTACATATTTTGGCAAAATAAGGTAAGGAATCTGCTTAACAGTGAGCTACCAGCATATCAGAAGTGAAAAAACCCTAACTCTGACAGAGTGTTATCAGTGTTGCACTAAGTCTTCTGGTGAAGGCACAACCACTATAGGACTAAAAGATAAGAAAAAACCCCAAACCACAACAAAAACCCTCCAGCCTAACTAGCAGCAGCTTGGCCTTTAAAGACCAGAAACAGGCTGGCTGTTCTTGGATGTGACAGGATTCCTGCAGCTAATCCAATCTCCATCAACCTTGAATACAGAGACTTCTGTGCCTCTTTTCTAGAGGATGGGTTTGTGACTGCAAAGAGGCTAAAAATAAGGGAAAAAAATCCAAAGAACAACGATGTGAGTGAATATAAAGAGAGAAAAGAGAAGAACTTAAATTCTCATATTGCTGGACAACAAAGACTGAACTTTCAATGAACAGTGACAATTTCTTCTAGACTCTACTGACATGAGGAGGCAGATGAGAACAGAAGCCTGTCATTCCATGTCATTATAAAATGTATAAAGAAGATACTAGCTCAATACAGCAAGAGCACCAGATGTCTTGGCATCTGTTGCTTTCTCTGCTTACAAGGAAGAAACAACAACAAAAGACAAGCCTGGTACAGAATTGTGTGTCTAGTCTTAAACATTAGCTCGATCCTTAGATAAAGATCAGAAACAACTTGTACATCCACCACAAAACTAGATGGGAGTTTGCCAAGCAGGTATCTAACTCTCTCCAGAGGTGCAGAAATCATGCCACTCAGAGACACAAGTCCAGAACCACTTGAAAACCTACATGATCTCATTTCTAACTAGGGCTTTAGTTAGCACATTAACAGAAGTGCTCTGTCAGTGTATTATCAGCACATTTTTTGTAAGAAAATACGTACTCTAAAATTATTGCTTAACCATAGCACTTAGAAAATCTTGGTTTTTTTCAGACACCTAAGTATCTTCTTTGAATTGGACCACGGAGCACTGTGGTTGGGACATCTAATCTCAGAATTTGGACCACCTTTACAAAGAAAAATCCCATAAAATACCAGTGAATAGTTTACTCACCCTGAAAAGCAATAGCTTAGGACAACCACCCACATGAAGTAAAGAATGGCAGGGCTGAGACTGAAGACCCACTATCCTGTGGAACAGATTTCTTGCACTTACATGATTTTCCTGACTCCACATTTACTCATTTTTCTTCAGTCAGAAGAAACATTTTATTGCATTTTGCTGAAGAATATCAAGTTTAGGACTGACTGATGATCAGTGATACATAAAAGTACTCTCCTGGACTGATGTGCTGTAGTTTGAGACTTGAACCTGCCATGTTCTGTGACCCTCTCTAAGTACACAAAGGCAGAGCCTTGGCTAAGAGGTTTATTTCCAGACTGCTTCCTGACAAGTCAGCAGTGGGATTTCTGATACATTACTTAATCAGCACTGAATCATATTAAAATTCTCAGAACTGTACAATTCCTTCTGCTTTTCTGAAACTTGTCTCCATGAAAACCTAATACATTGAGAAGGTTAAGAAAAAAGAATGTATCTTTTTCCAAGAGCAGGCGAGAAAATATATGCATATACATATTTAGGGGTTGTATTTTTTCCTACAGAATACTGCATTTGGTCCTATCCATTCTTACCAGACATACCCCTCTCCAAAAAGTCAGCTTACCAGACACAAGATTCAGTGATTAAAAGGGCAGAATTAAGTCTCAATTTCAAATTCTACAACTTGCTTTAACATGGCCCACTGTGCAACTGCAATCACGTTAGTTTCTTTCTTTCTGAAAATCAGGAAAAAAATAACTATTTCCCAAAGAACTTCGGAAATAGTTTCTGTAAAGCGCTTCTGAGTTCCTCACATGATGAACACATTCATATTGCATAACACAGAAGGTGAGAGGTGACCTGATTATCATTCTGTTGAGTAA
>WEKX01012278.1:190191-204966 GCA_013390025.1 Pitta sordida | reverse complement strand
AAAAAAAAAAAAAAGAAAATTAAATTGTTAGAGAAGAATTGTGTTTAATTACAGTGGTAGGTACCAAGCCACTCCTGAAATCAGTGCATCAGTGCTACCAAGCAACATAACAAATCTATGCAGAGATCATTTATTCTATTTTGAATCCAAAATAATTTCTTCCAACACATCCTTTGCTTAATCCCAATCTATTTATCCAGAACACAATACAGGCTATACTCAGTTTTCTGTTATTATTTAGAAGCTAAAAACTTGTTCTTCAGTATTTTGGCTTCAAGAAAAGACAGCTTGTAAATCCACTGACAATCTCAATTAAGAACTTCTTCAGGTTCCAAAGTCCTATCAACACTTATCTCGAAGTCTTCCACAGATCAAGCCAAATCTATGTTTAAAGTTCAAAATACAAAATATATGAATTATGTTTTTATAAAAATGTAAAAAGCTAGTCAAAATTACATGTTTAGGTATTTAATCTCTGAAGAATGGAGTATAGCAGCAGAGAACTTAAATATAGTAAGAACTATCAACAATAAATACAAGAAATTAATGCAAAGATTGCAATAGAAGGATTCTTGAGTACAATGAGAATATAAAGAGACATTCCAACTTGTACAAAAACCATCCCAACTCTGTATACAATCTCTTCTATAAATACAACCTTATAAGATGAAATGCTTATTTGCAAATAATAATTATTAAAAAGTGTGCTTTATTGGGGGTTTTCATTCATTCTCTTGGCAGGTGTAGTTTGCAGGAAGTCTGTAAAGACAAATTCCCATAATTAGATATTTTAATTCCTCCAGAAGTTGTGTTTTAAAGACAAATATCAACAGAGGCAGTACATACTTGATTTCCACAGAAAGCATCATTAGAACATTAAGCACTGTAACAAACCCATTTGCAGTGTGTAACCATTAGTTAAACTGTTTAAAAAGAAAAAGTTTACCTATAGTGGAGCATGAAATTGGCTGTGCATTGCTATTGCCTGTTGAAGTTTCTCCTCTTTGGCTCGTCTGCAGTGGCACAGCTATGAAACAAGACATACAAGACTGAATTCTGACTGCAATTTCTTATAATGTAGTTTCTTTTTAATGATTATACTACAGATGATACTACAGTTTCTCCTCAATGATTTAGCTACTTTGCGGATTCTTTAAAAAGAAAGCCCTCTGACCTACCTCCCTTCTAAGCTTCAGGCTGAACAAAGGTCTATATTGATAACACCATTCCAATGACATTTGCTTACAAAAGGATTGTTTCCAATGTTATGAAATACATTTATTAGGCATCTTTAAAGAAAGGTACTTAAAGAAAGTTGCTTTAGTCACAGCATGAGTAAGAACGGTGGTTTTTGAACCTCAGTTATTTATTTGGTGATAGCCATCAACAGAATACTTTCCTAAGAAGTTTAATAAATTAAACATTAAGGCTGTTTAATACAACATGTCATTTTATGCTGATGCTCCAAATCTGAAATTTACCATGTGCCTCTTTATCTACTGAAAAGAAAGTGACACAAAAAGAACTGCAACAACACACAAATAGCGTCTCATGCAGGAGACCTTTGCACTCCTGCCTTAAAAATATGAGCCTTCAGAATGCAGATTATATTCTAAGTGGACTGAAGCCACTTAAGGATAATTTTTCTCTTCTGTTAAATCTCACTAAAGCACTGTCCTGTATCACAGGACTGCTAAAACTCCAAGTTCTAAATTTATTCACTAAGTGAATACATTTCTCAGATTAGAATTATTTGTATATTACATACCGTTCTCTTTTCCATGAAACTACTAAGAAAGTCATCTATTTCTGTTTTGCCTTCCAAGAAGTCTTCTGCAATGGTGTCAGACTCCTCTTCAGCTTCATGTGCAGCTACTTTAAGTCTGGCTTGCAGAGCACTCGGACTGCAACTCTAAGAAAATAAAAAGTCCTATGTAATATTGAACTCTCCATCAAAACCTACACTTTCAAGAAGATAAATGACTATATATGTGGAATATGTAGATTGAGCATCATTATTACATAAAAGCCTAAGTGACCAGATGAAGCCTCATCTCCAAAAAACAGCACAGCTTGTTAAACTAGAAAGAATTCAATGTGAGAAAAGTGTTGCTTGTTTAGGTCTCGATACACAGTCATTCTCACAAATGTATAAAGCTTTTCAACTTTTACCCTACACTGTAGAAAGCATCCAGCTTGGAAATCTGACAGGTTCTTGAGTGCATGATTTCTGAGCAGAACTAGCTTTTCAAGGGTCTTCAATAAATAAATAAATACAATAAACTTTTGAAACTCAGTTGTGAACCTGAGAAGCATAAAAAATTAAAAAAGCACTGTTCAGCTTTTAAATGGCCTTGAAATGACTGTGGAGAGGAAGACAGGAAAGCAAAAAGCACCTACACAACAAGTAGATGGGCTGCTAATCTAAACCAATATATGTATTCATGTTCTGTTCTATAAATCTCAAACCTTACTTCTGTTCATTGCATACAATTTCATTATTTTTTTCTCTAAAATGTTTGGGCAGTAGCCAGAACATGACTCATATCCAGTAGGAGTCTGTACAGAACCAGAACTGCAAAATTAAGATATTTTACTTATGTACTGTGAAACTTCAATGCAATCAGGAATTTCCTGTTAAATTAATCTTGTACAAAAATAAGTAGAGTTTGCTTTGATAAAAGATGACTAAAATTCAGTCACAGTACAAGTAAAAGCACTTGTCTAGAATGCTGAAGGACAGAGAACAAGAGCTACCCAGTAGTGCACGGTAAAACCAATACATGAAGATACAGCATATATGGGAAAGAAGCAGAAACATGTAGCTGCAACTCCTCAGCTCTCAGCCTCCTAATCATCATTAAATCAAATCAAATCAGCCAATCTATTAGAAAGTAGGAAAGGTAATACAGCAGGTGGGATATTATGTCCTGTTCTTAAGTGGTTTCTTACAGAAATAGGTGGTTTCCCAATGTGAACTACCCCTACCCACTTTAAAGACAATTTACATCACATGGAAGAGAAGCATCAGGAGTCAGACTATTCTGATTTTCAAGTGAGGAAACATTTAATACCCTTTAGGTCACCTACGAGATCACTCGGTTTGCTGCCATTCAACCTTTTTGTTGTTATTTTTTTACTTTGGGGGCATTCTGAAATTCAGGTACTATGCATGCTAATTTGATGGACTGTTGTATTCTCAGGAGACAAGTCTTGCAAATAACATATCAGTGCAGAATTTAGTTTATGATTAGTACATCTTCTAATGCACAGCCTGGTAAACGTAACAAGAAATTATTCTCCTCCAAATTACTTTCTGAAGGAATTACTTTATGCAGTTTGTACTTTTCAATGCACAATGTTTGACAGCATGATACAACATGTGCCCAAACCCAGTCAATCACAGAATTTAAGCTGCTAAAGTCATCACCGTTTTCATCTGGTACAGTTTTACAAGGTCATTATGTTAAATGAGTACCATTCATTAAAGAAGCCTTCCTTAAAGATCATTCTGTTCTTAAAACTACTTTGGTCCAGGATTTTACTTAACAGTTCTAGATGCACATCACTCTCCTCTTCCAGCTTTGCTTCTTCCGTGTCATAACAAAACAAAAACCCAACCAAAGAAACCACTCTTTTGCTTTTAACCTATCTGGTACATCATCCCATTTTTTTCATACCTTATATGACTCTATTTCACACAGAATTGGATTAACCAGAAGAATATTCTTAATGGTTAAAGATACAAATCAAAACTTCAATTTTGTTTAAGTATTCTTAAAGGATAACACACAGAAATTATACCTCACTAAGTTCATGCTGTCTTTGCATCTTTTTTTCAAAGGTTGTTTTCATCTGTGTGAGTTGCTCATACTGGAAGGAGAAAGAAAAATAACATTTTCCTCTTGAAAAATACAAAATATTACCACTAATACTTCTGAAAAAGATTTTATTGTTTACTTACTTTATCCAACACCATCTGTCTTTTTGCTTCGAGACTAGGCTCCAGCAACAAGTTTTTTTCTGCAAGATAAAGTCACTATTACTACTTTTTAAAAAAAGATTCAGCTCACAGAACACAGCCACAGATGATAACATTTTGACACCTTACTTGCCAGTTCTTCAATGCTTTTCACTAACTCATCTCTATCAGTGATGACTTGCTTCAGTTGCGGTAGAGTCACAAAGTGTTCCAGTAACACCTCCTCTTGCTCGTTCATACTGGTCAGCTGTGATATGCTGTATTTGAACAGAACAGAAGTAGATTTAAATCTAACAGCAAACATCACATGTAGAGTAACTCACTTCTGCCAAAAGTGTGAGGCATTTTCTTGGGACTTTACAGATACATAAACTTGACCACAACTTATTTTGCCCCTTTGTCCTGGACTGTGGGCTCTACTACATGCAGCAGTGAGTTTAAAAGGCAGCAGGTTAAAAAGTATCTCACACTTCAAGCCTTTCTTCCTATAAAGTGCATTTTAATGCTACTAAAGTGGGTTGACTCTGTCAGCTACCAGATGCTACTCAGTTACTCTCTCTGTCCCCCTCCTCAACAGGACATAGAGGAAAAGTTTGGGGGTTGAGATAAAGACAGTGAGATCACTAATCAATTATGATCACTTAAAAACCCACTCAGACAAATGTAACTGAATTTACTGTCAAATACAGTAAGAGTTGGATGGCAAGCAAGAAAGATAGCACACTTCAACAGCTCACTCCCTTTTTTCCCAGGCTCAACGTAATTCCTTCACTCCCAACTTCTCTACCTCCTCCTGCTCCCCCGCAGGGAGGGAACCGCAAATGTAGCAGTCAGTCTGTACTATTCATCTCTGCTGCTCCTTCCTCCTCACATTTCTGTCCTGCTCCAGCATGGGTCCTTCTGCACAGACTGCCACCAGTCCCTGGCAGAGGAGACCACTCTACCTTGGGCTATCTGAGTGCAGTTTCTTTCGGGGCATATCTGCTTGTTCCAGTGTGGGGTCCTCCACTGCCTGCAGTGTGGATATCTGCTCCAACACAGTCCTCTCCATGGGCTACTGTCCTGCAATGAGTTACTGTCAAGCTGGCTGTGCCTGGCACAGGGGCAGCCCCTGATCCCTACTTCTCACAAAGGCCACCCAAAAAGCCCTCCAGCTACCAAAACCTTGCCACCTATACAACAGAGCTATTCAGAACAGCTGCAATACCATTTGTGATTTAACTCAACTACCACCAGAAGAACAATGGAATTTTATTCCAGTTTCCTCAGTAGACCCGTATTTTGTTTAAACTAGCAAATTACACTTTCCTGCACAATTCCTAAGTTGGTGCTATGGAATAAGGATGCTGCTAGAATTTACACTACTGATTTAGCTACAGGCTCTTTGGAAGGTGTCAAAGGAAACTAAAAAAACTCCCCAGAAGTCCTTCTTCCTAAATCTTTTCCTTTTCGAGAGGACAGTTTTCAATCACACGACACCACCATTAAGATCTGACAGAAAACAATCTCCTAAACCCCTCAGAATTAATAGCCAATTTGTAATCTATTCCACCCTAGACAACTGATCTAGGAGTTTGTCTTGTTAGATCACAGAATGTCACAGAATCACAGAATATTCTGAGTTGGAAGGGACTCACAAGGATCATGGAGTCCAACTCTTAAATGGCACCACTGCCTTCCTGGCGGGAATCAAACCCCTGCTCTCCCGTACGAGAGGCGGGGGACACTCACCACTATGCTAAAGTGGATTTTGAGCAAACTGCTGGGAACAATATGCAAATTTACTTGAATTGTGAGGAGATGATGAAAGTATTTGTGCAATACATAAAGTATTTTGATGTAGAAGTGATTTGCACTGGGACAAATGGCACATTTACCATCTAGACTTCTCTAACCCAGCCCCTCTTGCAACATGCTGAGCTGCTCACAAAACAGTGCACTGTTTTCCATGCACTAGTGTCCTTGCAAATTTAAGAGAATGTGATTTGTGAACCAGCCTCAAGCTGTCCCATTTCTGCCTTCCTAAGTTACGCTTACTGTATTAGTATAAATGAAGGCCCTGGCAAGGCCTCAGGAAACACTGAAAGTTAGGACAATTTTGGTATGTGGTAGTTCTTCTATCTCTAATGTCTGTAAAAATTTCAGTGACGTGTACAGACTTCTGACAAAAATCAGACACAGACCAGCAGTAACTGCCTTTTAATAAGTATGGAAAGTTTAGCTACCTTCTGAAAATTTACCTTAGTTCTGAGAGTTCTGGAAAAGTATCAGGAACATCAGGCATCTTGTAAGTAAATCCATTCTGGCCAACCTAAATGTAAGTTCGGAAATGCTTAGTAGATTTTTTTAAGAGTCATTTATTGATATTTAACCTGATTAATCCAAAACAAGGCCTCAGGATTTGCCAGCAAGAAGAAAAGCAGCAAGAAGCAGCAGCACTAGTCTCTGAGCACAAGACATCTCAACTCAACCATGACAACAAAATGCTCAGGGGATGTTTGGGGAGGCATGTCATAAAAGATGAGTTAGTTCTGGAGGAAAATTATAGTCTTGCTGTATCCTCTGCTTGGAAACAGTTGGATGACCAAGGCTATCTAGTACAACTCAAGAAAATGGGAACAGAGCAAGAGATTGACATCTTGAACTCTCTCTTGTGGATTTTAAACCTGTAATCCCTCAGAAAAAAAATGTTTTAGACAAGGAAGTAACATTTGTCTTCAAAGAATGCAGAAAATTTAAATTTCACAAAGCCAAGAAAGTGTCTTCAAAGATAAAGAAAACTTTCATTCCTAAAGGCAAGATTTCATTAAAGACTAAACATTTAGATATAACATTGAAAAAATTTCTTCCAGAGTTCATCAGTGAGAGAGAATTTGATATATAGTATATAGAAGATAAAACTTAAGATAAAGGCTTAAGATTGCATGCTGTCCTCACCTGCTAGATTCTGGGCAGGAAAGAAATCAAAAATCATTTTCTATGGTTGGAGAAACAGTTACAGCTGCACTATGAGGGAGTGCAGCTCCAAAAAACCCTTCCTACATTCAAAGATATTCAGCATAACTCCAGTTTCACTGAAACATCAAGTCCTAAAAAACTTTTTGTCAAAGCTAGAATTACAATTTTGCTTTCCTAACACCAGCAAAACAATGAAGTGCAGGTACACAAACTGCTTCCTTGAGTTTTGTGGCAATGCCCCGTGTACCCCTGAGGGAACCTGAATCTCAGTGTCTGACAGCTAAAGCAGCAAAACTCAAGAGCACACACCTGAAGTACCGCTTCTGCTGTGGGAACAGGCAGTGGCAGATCGGCAATCAAGCCATAGGAGGGAGCAGCAGGCTTGTCTGTAGTGTAGCTTGAAGAAACTGATTCAGCAACAGGCACGGCTGCCATTGTTCTGTTTGTTTCTTGAGGTGGGTATGGAGGAAGAAACGGAAACCCCTGAGGAGCAAAAGGAGGCATTCCAGCTGGTTTGTTGAAAAGACTAAAAACAAACAAAAAACAACCATGAGCAACCAACTGCTTACAGCACATTTCTTATCCTCTGGATTGTAATTACTAGACCACGCACACGATATAAGACTGAATTTTCAAATGACCATAAACTTTGCATTTTCTATTCTGTTACATTCATTGCAGTCTTTTTGTCTCATACTACAATACAAAACTCCATTAAACTATATTCTTGTAGAGCAGCCAAATATACACATTCCTTATTATAAGAAAACTACTTCTCAAAAAATTATCAGATTATAAACTTAAATTCTTTCCATCCTAAAGTTGTGAGTAACATATTTGTATCATACATTAGTTCCTTTTTATTGTATAGCATTTAACAGCTTGGGCAACACACACATAACTACTCCTAATAACATTAATCATTTTTCTTTTAAATTCACAACTGCAGCAGCCCCTAAACCTAGTATCACTGTCAGCCCAAGAATCATAAAAACTGACAAAGTTGGAATGTCTCAGACCACTTTTGGATATTTAATACAATTCTTTATATTGCACAGTTGTGCAATAGAAACTGCCCTGAACCTGGGAGATTATAAACAGAACATGAAAAAACACAACTGCTCAGATCATGATGTACAGCAAATTCCAGACTTCATCTGCTAATGTAAACATTTATTGTTTTCCAAGGAAACAGATATAAAGTTACATCAATACACTGATACAGTAACTCCAATGAAATCTTGTGTTTCTTCTTAAAACAATCATGCCATCAAGCATGCACATGAAATTGTGCAAGGACAGGGAATCTAATTTTCCCAGTATACCCACTACATTATTCCTGTCCCTGCCCTCCTAATAATTGGTTTAGTCTCTTTCTTTAAAAATTAAGTTAATACACATAGTTCTACTCATCATGTTTATACATAACTTACTATGGAAATGATGTTGAGCTAGGAGCCAGGACTGGAGGATTCTTCCAAAACTCATCCAGTAAACTTTGAATAATTTTTCCAAGATCTGAGTGCATTGTAAACTGGTAAAAGCACAAAACAAAACCCAATGCAGAACAAAAATTACGTCTGGAATTGAACAGCTCCAAAATGTGCTTAACTTGACTGTTTATTATACCCAGACGGCAGTGCTGGAAGCTATTTCAGATGTATCAGCTAATGTAAACTGCGTATGCATAAGCTCCAAATAAAGTGATAAAACCACCTAGAATTGAACAGAACCCAGAAGTCTTTTGTATATTCCATTATCAACGTAGAGTCAATTAAGTGCAACATTTCTGTTGAACGACCAAAAAAAACCCACCTTAGTCACCATGTTACATTTGGGAAAAAAACAAAAGGGAAGGAGGAAAAAAAAATATTTGAGGACAAACGCAATAATTGCATCCTGAAAGAGTCAGGCCCTCTCCCTCACCCCAAAACCTACCACATCCTTGTTGGCAAAGAAAAGGGGAAAGAACAGCAAATTAAAATCCTGAATATTCGAGCTAAAACACTGACCTTGTTCTAATAGGATTAGGCTGGAAAGAACTACGTTATAAAACAGTCTTAAAGCATCCCTCTCCTTTATTTGGAATACACAGTAGAGAAACAAGAACTGTGCTATTGATACTGACAAAAAATCGAGTAAGAACTTCCTAAGCCATTGTAACATAAAGTATTTTTAGATATATGGACTACTCAGCAACAGTAGCAATAGAAGAATAAATAGAAGTATATGGAGCACCTTAATTTTTGTTTTCAGGCCCCCAAAATATGGTTTGAGAGAGATTAGGATCTGTACTAATCTATTTCACAGGGAGTATTAGCAATAATTTAATGTGACATTTAATAAAACTGCTATTAACAATAGAGCTATGCGAAGCTACAAATTATACATACATTACTTATTAAGGGACCGGTCACATATACTCCCTGCTTGTCCATTAAATGATGTCTCACAGGTGGGAAAACACTGATGACTGGTTTTTCCTGAGGAAATTGAGGGGGAAGCAAGCTGCAAAGACAAGAATAATCATTACTACAACTGTATCCCGTGATAAAATTTGTATAAGAGGACTTCTTAATGCAAAGAGAAAGTACTACTCCTTACATAAACTTACTTTTCTACGAGAAGAGTTATGGACACATACACAGTGAATGAAGCACACAAAAGGATTATTCAGCTCCAAAATTAGAGGTCAGACAAAATAGAAGAGAGCATTTACTGGGCAAAATTGTAGTACAGCAAGGGAGAGCTATGTTCATGGACAAAGAAATGGCTGTAGCATAACCAGAGTACTTTCAAATACAAATGTTATTATTAAAAACACACAGTACTATAATCTACAAGAAGAGGCCAAGGCAGCAGGCCAAGTAAAAACCAGAATCACATCAGTATTTGCTAGAGCAAAAGCACACCCCAAAGTAAATTTACAGGAAATGTTACTATCAAATTACTAATCATGTTTATTTGCAATTGTAGGGGATTCAAAGCCATCAGAAACCCTGAAGTGTTACCCCCTAGTCACCTTCAACTAAAAGCATCTATCTAAATTCAGCTAAAAAGTAGCTATGTCAGCAGCTGAGCACAGCAAAATATTGGTTTTTTGCTCTCAGCTACGCACCTGCATCTTGCACAGGACTAGTTTCACTCATATCACTACAACACTAATAACAAATCCAGGTTCCTGAAATTAACTATAAGCTGGGAGCCACTTATGTTCTATTACTGCTTTTCTTATTTTTGGGAACAATTTTGATTTTCAAGATGTGCATAGACATATCTCACTCCACTTACATGTTAATATTAATTGTCAAGTTGTTTACAGTGAACGGCAGCCGATATTCCACATCTTTCTGTATTTCTGCAATGCTGTCAAAGAAGAAATGGTTAGCATCCAATTCACAGTCAATGTAACAGCTTAAATTCTACATAAACAAGCATGACCTCAGACCTCTATACTTAGTTCAGTCTTGAAAAGCCCTGTAAGAATAAAACTGAAAATGCTGGAATAAGTTAATATGCCTCAGCATGCCACACTCAATACAGTCGGGTCTCCTGTACCACGGTACCACAGGTCCTACCCCCTGTACGCGAAGCCCTACTTCTGCATTGACTGGCAGCTCATTAATATGCAAATTTGCCCCACACCCTCACATGGCCCCCTGGTGCTCCAGTGTGGCTTCAGCACTGCCCTGCTGTGTGTCGGTGTTCGTGTTGATTTTTTTCCCAGTGCCCATGGCCACCCCATGCTGGGAAAAGCCCCTTTTCTGCTCAGCTGGGGACACAGGTGTGGGGAGCCACCCGTGCTGCTGTCCTGGTGTCTCTCCGGGTGGGTAGACCTGGTCTCTCTATATTTGGGGTAGACATGGTGTCTGGTCTCAGACACCAAGTCTACCCTGACAAAGTCCTGGGCACCATGTCTAAGAGCGTGTGAATCTTTCATAAATGCACACAACTGCTTCGCTCCCGGGGAGGGGCCTGGGGTTGGCAGCTCGGCCAGAGCCAAACCGCCATGGCTGCCTTGGGGCAGGTGTGGCACGGTGTGGGGGTTGATTTGCATATTCATGCTGCCTAATTTGAATATTCATGCATGTCAGGTCACGCATGTGCAGGTGTGAAACGGGTCTCCTTAATCACTTAAAAATCATGCTGCTAAGATGTGAAGCCACAATATGGGGGGCATGAAGTGGAAGAGGGCTCACTATATTAAGATTAAAGTGAAAAATTCAACTTTTAAACCTGATACATGACAACAAGCACTGGAAATACAGTAGGAGAAATCACACTACTCACTGTTCTGACAACAATCTCAACTTATTTTTCACAGCTTACTGGCTTAGTTTAAGATGTCACATCAGTGGCTTTTTAATATACTGAATTTTATCTGACTTTTACTTTGCCAAGGCATTACACTAGGCTCACAACTAAGTACAGTCTGACGTCTGTATTCGTGGATTGCAGATCTCCCGCAGGTCCCACCAATTGCCCAATCCAAGAACCAGGTTCGCAGCAAAACCCCCCGAGAATACGCGGTTGCAAACTGCGGCAAAAGGTGCGAATACACAAACCCAGAAGCATGAATCCGCAACTGCACCAATACGCAACCGTGAATCGCTGCAAAAACTGCGGATGTGCAAACCCGGAAGCGCGAATACATGAGTACTGCACATGCATCGACCGGGAAACTCCGCGAATACTATTCACAGATTAAGAAACCGAAGGTGCGAATGAGTGAGGTATTAGTGTATCGCTCAGCAACACTGCCTATGGATCAGTATTTAGAACCTCTATTACACTAGGCCTTCTCCATTAATAGATTAGCTCAGTATTTAACAGTAGTTTTTCCTATGCACACCAAGCTCAATGCACTTCCACAAGTATTTTCAGGCTCCAGTGATACTCAAGACCCAGGCCTCTCTGAAAGCACTGATGTCTCTTACAAAATCTCACAAGACAGAATCCAAATGTGCTTTTTCTGCAACAGGTAAATTGAGAAAACTGAGAAAAATCTTCAAATCAGCTACATTAATAGGAAATTGATTGTAATACTTAAAGCACTCCATGATTTCCACACACAGCAAGACTATTTTGAAAGACGGAATTCCACAGAACGTGGAGGAAGAGGTGGAGAGGAATACTTAGCTCAGAAGCAGAATTTTCACACAATACAAACATATCTAAGCTGGGATTAGAAGAAAAAGGAGGGCAGCAAATTTCCTTCATCTTAAGAGTGCTTAAATCAAATCAACCTTTAAAAGCAAACTGATTCCTCTTCCATGTATTTTTCCTGCCTGTACCTGGTTAATAATATTATTCTCTCTCACCTCTCCAAGGCCCCCTTATAAAGAGAGGGAACACAGCCCCAGTGGGAAACAATGGCAGATGGGTGTTCCCAGAAAGAATATTTGGACCCCATTTCAGGAATGTCCCTCCACCCACTGCCAGGTACATTCCATGCAATTAAGTCCTCAAAAAACACATTACTTTCAAATGTGTGTTAAGAGTTGTGCTAGAAGTGTTTTGTGTTCTTCCGAAGCATTATCTGGACACAGAATTTAAGACTCTAGCTTTCAGAGCTTGGGGAACAAATGGCATAAGACATGAAGTTAGCTATGGCCCTTACTTTCTGCAGCCCAATCTTATTCCTCTTACAGACAGCTCACTATCTGCTCTTTCCCTGTGAAATCACGTGTTGTTTAAGGAAAACATCAAGTATCTCCAACACAAGAAAATTCAAACCAAGGGCTCTACCATGTTACCCCACACTCCAAAATGAGCACCTCCTCTTTCTTAACTGAAGGATTCTCTCTGGAATTTCTCATACATTCCTGCCCTGTAATCATCTGTCACGCTTTTTAATAGCCTGCTGCAAAATCCTTTCGAGAAAGGTCTATAATTATGCTCCAATCACTGTACAACCTATAGAAACCGGGGAGGAAGATGAGGACAGGGAGAAACAAAAAAGCCAGAATCTCATTGAACCTGATCAAGTGGTTATAACCTGCCTTAGGTTATAACCTGAACTGATAAGCATAGCTGCCCCTTCCCTAAGTGGGAATGGGTACCCTGAAAAAGTGTATCCATTCTTAACTTTGGCTACAATAACAGCAAATGTAAGCAAACTCTTCTTAAGTGCAAAGACTTTATTTCAAGCTCCTAACCTGTGAGGGACCCTGAAAAGGTAGGCAAGCTGCTTTAGTGAAATTAAGATCACACATAGCTGGGCTTTTATGACTTAACACAACACAAACCAAACATGACTTAATTACCTACACCATGACAAGAATTTTGACCATTTCAGCGAGGAGCAGTCAGGATACTCAGAAATGAAAGACAAAGTACACTCATGAGGCAAAACAAGCAGTAGCATGACATTTATTTCATTGCTATGGCAATGCTTAATGCATATTCCCAACCTATAGGTCTGTGCTGATAAGAGTCCATGAGCAAGCACAGCAGTCCTATCCAAGAAAAAAACCTTTGCACTTTTGAAAACTTGCACAAGTTCACGGATCTTTTTAAAAGCAGAGAATCTGAGGCACTCCTACTCAGATTTGTTGAGCAATGACTATCTCTTATGAAACCCATACACTTCATCAGAATTTACTCCACTTGCTTAACTTTTGAGTTTTAATAGTTTTACTATTATTAAGAGAGATCAGGCAGGCTAGTTTAGTGGGCTGTAAAGTTATGTTTGGACAGCTACCACGTCCCTTCCCTCAATTCCTGGCTGCAGGGTCCATTCCCTCTGCCTGTGCTTGAGCTGGTGCCTGCAAAGACAAGTAGCAAACCAGTTCAGCAAGCTGACTGACAAAAACTGCTCACCTTTTGGGGGACTTAACTCGGGATGAGTTTATCTCCCTGCTAGGGAAAAATGTTTCCGAACCTGCTGCATGTCCACAGAGACAGCTCCTTAAAAAAAGCAAACAGCCTCTCAAAAATATTTGCCAAACCCTCTCTGAACAGAATGAAGTTTACGCAAACAAGAGTACTTATAGCACTGCCATATTTCTGTTCCCTGTGTGATATTTTATGGTGAGCCATCTGCAGTTATTAAAGGTGGACATACAGTATCTCTTCCACTCCTAGTCTTAGCCTGACGCGACACAAAACATTCTCCTTCCTCTTTCTTTATGGTTCTGGAGGCATCTATCACTCCGGCTTTACAGATATCCTAGGACGCTGCATGTCTGTAGGATGCAAATATGTATAACTTCAAACAGATGAACTGTGGATCTCCTTTCAAAACGTGAACAGTTTTAAAATTAAGACGAGGAAAAATGGAGGGCAGCATGCCCAGAGGGAGTACCTCAGGGGAAAAGGAAGTGTTTTGGTTTAAAAAAGTGTGGAATGTTGAATAGGAATAAAAACAATCAGCTTCTGCTGAGCATCCAAATAGAAGCAGTTCCTGAAGAAAGCCCAGTCGTTGGCAACTTAGCGCTGAACACCAGAAAAGAGCTGCGAGAGCCTGCAGCGCTGCTATGTCACTGCCGACAGAGCTCCGTGACACGCAGCGACCTGGGGCTCTACGCCTCAGCCTCAACTTTTAACCGGTACCGCTCACAACGAGCTCCGGGGGAGTTTCATCCCCGCACCTGCAGTTTGCACCTCTTTGTGGCCCTCACCCCTCAAGCCCCGGTATCGTCACACCGCAAGGGCGCACGGCGACCCCGGGCCAGGCCACACCGCAGCCAGCGGGGACGCCTCCGCCGCGCCCCGACGGACAATTCGCCTTTCGGTTCCCAGGCGCCTCCTCCCGGCCCGGTCCACCCGTCCTGGGGCGGGACCCTCGGGCCCGGGGACAGCGCGGGGCTCGGCGGCACGGCCGTCCTGTTTAC